>CM042387.1:34072775-34172775 GCA_023634145.1 Thymallus thymallus | reverse complement strand
CTGTGTTAACGAGGCAATCACTGACATGATGGCAGCTGGACCTTTTGTGGCAGGGCTGAAATGCAGTGGAAATGGTTTTGGGGGATTAAGTTAATTTTCATGGCAAAGAGGGACTTTGCAATTAATTGTAATTCATCTGATCACTCTTCATGACATTCTGGACTATATGCAAATTAACATAATCAACACTGAGGCAGCAATACTTGTGTCATTCTCAAAACCTTTGGCCACGACTGTACGTGTGTGTACACGTGTGTGTGTGTGTGTGTGTGTGAGTGAGGCAACTGCAGGGTGCATGTGACACGTCTAGTGCAGTAGTGTCTAGGTAGAGGTAAGTTGCATGCCTACTTACTACGTGCTTGCATACTCTCGCTTACAGCTCGCTGCCGCCGGCTAGCCCTTGTGGTGAATTGGGAGCAGCTTCATGCACAAGTCTTTGCTTGCTGGTACAAAGCCTTACCTTGACCAAGACTCGCGGCGGCACACGTTAACTGGTTGTCTTGAAACTCAGCAGTGGGCCCCAGAGATGCGTCTGTACAGGCCCACCTCTGTGTGGACACGTTCTGGCAGCACACCCTGAGAGAAAAGCAGCATGCTGGCGGCGCGCGGGAGGCGGACACTGACAGGCTGGGGTTTATGCAGCCTCCTGCAGCTGTGGAAGATACTGATCGTCCTGGGTTTCCCCCCTTGCCACTGGAATCCACCTTCCTACATTGAAGTAGTTCTGTTGGGGATTACGCACCCTCAGCGGCACTTTAAATAACCTCCTTTGCGCAGGTATCCACTTCTGACCTCGGTGAAGCCATCAACCGGAAACAAGACTAAATTCTGGGGGCGTTGGGGTGTCTGGTGACGGGGGCAGGAGTGAATGCACCGGGAGCCCCTAATCAGACCCCAGCAGCACAGGACTGTTATGGTTGCCAGCAGTAGGGACTTGAGTGGCAGCTGTTCCCGGCAGACCCCTGCGTGACTGAGCAGACCTATTTATGAGCCACACTGCTCACCCAGCTGGGGAGAGGCATAGATAAGGTGGCCTAAAAATTGCCCACTCACTCCATCCTGGATAGGCTACCGCAACTATCAGGAGTTCCACTCAGCTGTCAAAAAATGCTAAGGAAAATAACTCCCCTGAAACTAGCGACATGGAACATCAGTGACAGACCCTGAGGAGGGAGAAGGCTACACCTTCTTCTGGAAAGGTTACCCTCCGGGTGGTCAACATCAGCACGGTGTGGGACTGGCAATTAAGAAAAGCCTTTTTCCCCAGCCTCACCAAAGCCCGTATCCCCCTAGCCAAGATGCGTTATGCTACTCTTTTCAGTGCATACGCACCAACGTTACCTTCTGAAAATGAGGTAAAGGACTGCTTCTACCAGTCACTAGGGCCTTCACCGCATCCCCAGGAATGACAAGATCTTTCTGCTGGGTGACTTCAACGCTAGGGTGGGACAGAACAACAGGATATGGAGTGGAGTGCTGGGTAGGCATGGTGTTGGCCAGGTCATTGAGAACAGCATGACACTGCTAACTCTATGTGCCAAGCATCTCATCGTCACTAACAGCTTGATCCAGCAGAAGAACAAATATAAAACATCACGGAGGCACCAACGCTCCAAACACTGGCACCTGATCGACTACGTCATAGTGAGACGTTCTGACACTAATGGTGTCCTGCTGTCACGTGCCAAGAGGGGTGCAGAATGCTGGGTAAACTCCAGGTGAGAATACGTCCCCCCCTCAACGCCTGCAGAAGTCCAGTAAGAGGCGTCTGCACTGTACCCGGCTTGAGATTGAGAGGACCCCATGGACCAGAAGTGGGCATCTATTAGCTCAGTGCTCTATCAGGCAGTGACCCACTCCATTGGCTACAGAGGTAGGAAACATCAGGACTGGTTCGATGAGAACTCTGACCCCATCACAACCTTACTGGACAATAGGCACAAAGCACACAGGGCTTCTCAACAGCCCAACATCTGATACCCTCCGCCAGCGATGGGGAGCATCACACAAGGACGTGCAAACAACCTGCTCTGCAGAACTAATGGTGGATGAATAAGGAACAGGAAATCCACATTTATGCCAACAAAAACAACATGCACAATGTCTAGGACAGAGGGAGGGGGTAGGAGAGAGGGAGGGTGTAGGAGAGAGGGAGGGGGTAGGAGAGAGGGAGGGGGAAGGAGAGAGGGAGGGGGAAGGAGAGAGGGAGAGGGAAGGAGAGAGGGAGGGGGAAGGAGAGAGGGAGAGGGAAGGAGAGAGGGAGGGGAAATGAGAGAGGGAGAGGGAAGGAGAGAGGGAGAGGGAAGGAGAGAGGGAGGGGGAAGGAGAGAGGGAGGGGGAAGGAGAGAGGGAGGGGAAATGAGAGAGGGAGGGGGAAGGAGAGAGGGAGAGGGAAGGAGAGAGGGAGGGGGAAGGAGAGAGGGAGGGGAAAGGAGAGAGGGAGGGGAAATGAGAGAGGGAGAGGGTAGGAGAGAGGGAGAGGGTAGGAGAGAGGGAGAGGGTAGGAGAGAGGGAGGGGGAAGGAGAGAGGGAGGGGTAGAAGGGAGAGGGTAGGAGAGAGGGAGGGGTAGGACAGGGGGAGGGGGGAGGGGGTAGGACAGGGGGAGGGGGTAGGACAGAGGGAGAGGGGAGGGGGTAGGACAGGGGGAGGGGGTAGGACAGAGGGAGAGGGTAGGACAGGGGGAGGGGTAGGACAGGGGGAGGGGGGAGAGGGTAGGACAGGGGGAGGGGGTAGGACAGAGGGAGGGGGGAGGGGGTAGGACAGGGGGAGGGGGTAGGACAGAGGGAGGGGGTAGGACAGGGGGAGGGGGTAGGACAGAGGGAGAGGGTAGGACAGAGGGAGGGGGTAGGACAGGGGGAGGGGGTAGGAGAGGGGGAGGGGGTAGGACAGGGGGAGGGGGTAGGACAGAGGGAGAGGGTAGGACAGGGGGAGGGGTAGGACAGGGGGAGGGGGTAGGACAGAGGGAGGGGGTAGGACAGAGGGAGGGGGGAGGGGTAGGACAGAGGGAGGGGGTAGGACAGGGGGAGGGGGTAGGACAGAGGGAGGGGGTAGGACAGGGGGAGGGGGTAGGACAGGGGGAGGGGGTAGGACAGGGGGAGGGGGTAGGACAGGGGGAGGGGGTAGGACAGAGGGAGGGGGTAGGACAGGGGGAGGGGGTAGGACAGGGGGAGGGGGTAGGACAGAGGGAGAGGGTAGGACAGGGGGAGGGGTAGGACAGGGGGAGGGGTAGGACAGAGGGAGGGGGTAGGACAGGGGGAGGGGGTAGGACAGAGGGAGGGGGTAGGACAGGGGGAGGGGGTAGGACAGGGGGAGGGGGTAGGACAGAGGGAGAGGGTAGGACAGGGGGAGGGGTAGGACAGGGGGAGGGGGTAGGACAGAGGGAGGGGGGAGGGGTAGGACAGAGGGAGGGGGGAGGGGGTAGGACAGGGGGAGGGGGTAGGACAGAGGGAGGGGGGAGGGGGTAGGACAGGGGGAGGGGGTAGGACAGAGGGAGGGGGGAGGGGGTAGGACAGGGGGAGGGGGTAGGAGAGGGGGAGGGGGTAGGACAGAGGGAGGGGGTAGGAGAGGGGGAGGGGGTAGGACAGGGGGAGGGGGTAGGACAGAGGGAGAGGGTAGGACAGGGGGAGGGGTAGGAAGGGGGAGGGGGTAGGACAGAGGGAGGGGGGAGGGGGTAGGACAGGGGGAGGGGGTAGGACAGAGGGAGGGGGGAGGGGGTAGGACAGGGGGAGGGGGTAGGACAGGGGGAGGGGTAGGACAGAGGGAGGGGGGAGGGGGTAGGACAGAGGGAGGGGGTAGGAGAGGGGGAGGGGGTAGGACAGAGGGAGGGGGTAGGACAGGGGGAGGGGGTAGGACAGGGGGAGGGGGTAGGACAGAGGGAGGGGGGAGGGGGTAGGACAGAGGGAGGGGGTAGGAGAGAGGGAGGGGGTAGGACAGAGGGAGGGGATAGGACAGAGGGAGGGGGTAGGAGAGGGGGAGGGGGTAGGACAGAGGGAGGGGTAGGACAGAGGGAGAGGGTAGGAGAGGGGGAGGGGGTAGGACAGGGGGAGGGGGTAGGAGAGGGGGAGGGGGTAGGACAGGGGGAGGGGGTAGGAGAGGGGGAGGGGGTAGGACAGAGGGAGGGGTAGGACAGAGGGAGAGGGTAGTACAGGGGGAGGGGGTAGGACAGGGGGAGGGGGTAGGACAGGGGGAGGGGGTAGGACAGAGGAAGGGGATAGGAGAGAGGGAGGGGGTAGGACAGGGGGAGGGGATAGGAGAGAGGGAGGGGGTAGGACAGGGGGAGGGGGTAGGAGAGAGGGAGGGGGTAGGACAGGGGGAGGGGGTAGGAGAGAGGGAGGGGGTAGGACAGGGGGAGGGGGTAGGACAGGGGGAGGGGATAGGACAGAGTGACAGACAGAGTGAAGCACTGCAGGAGGAGATATAGAGAGCCAATGGTGGGGGAATCAATTAGGAGAGAGATTAGATAATAATGCATGTTAGGAAGTACATTGAGTGTCTGGGAGAGAGATGGAGAGATGGTCCATTGACTGAAAGTGCTGAGTCATTAACTCATAAACAGGGAGATGGGGAGGGGAGGGGAGGACTGTGCCAGTCAGTCAGAGATTGGTGTGTGGGTGGGAGGGAGGAGTTATAGAAAGAGGAAGGATGGAGGGAGAAGATTGATAGGGAGGGAGGAGATTTCACTGCGTCCTAGCCTAAGGGTGACAAGCTTGCTATGAAAACCCTGGAAGCTTGATAGCTGTCATTATCATATTATCCCTCCATTGAAGGTCCAATGCATCTGTATTTATCTCAATATCATATCATTTCTGGTTTACAATTAACTACATTACTCTGATTGTTTTCAATTAAAATAGCAAAGAGCAATTTCTCAAGCAAAGATTTTGCAATGACTGTCTGGGAGTGGTCTGCTGTTATTGGCAGAGAGGTTTGGAACTCTTATTGGTCCATTAAAACCCCCTGGAGTTGATTGACACACCGGTGAGCTACGACCCCCACGAGTGTCAGGTGACTCATCTGAAGTTGGTTCTGTCGATGTGTCAACTTCTGTTTGTAGCGTCCAAACCGTTTTTATAGCTACTGTTTACAGGACTCCTGGAATAAATATGTTTTCCTCATAATCCTGGACTATCGGACCACCATTTTATTACGTTTGCAATCACAACAAATAATCTTCTTAGACCTCAAACAAGGATCATCAAAAGTTGCGCTATAAATTCTCGGACAACCGAAAGATTCCTAGATGTCCTTCCAGACTCCCTCCACCTATCCAAGGACGTCGGAGGACCAACATCGGCTAACCACCTAACTGAGGATCTAAATGTAACCTTGAGTATTACCATAGATGCAGTCACACTCCTAAAAACAGAGCAACATTTGTCACAAGAAGTTTGCTCCCTGGTACACAGAAAATACATGAGCCCTGAAGCAAGTTTACAGAAAACTGGAACGGAAATGACGCTCCACCAAACTGGAAGTCTTCCTACTAGCTTGGAAAGAAAGTACAGTGCAATATGGAAGAGCTGCAGCTCGATCAGCCTTTTCCAACCTAACTGAGGAGAACAAGAACCATCCCCACTAAACATGTTGATACAGTTGGGAACGCTAATTAAACACAGGTTGGAAACAATGGAAACAATTTGACCATTTTGAAATGATTTCCTTGCAGTCACTAGCTGAGGTAATCAAACAGTCAAAAATAACTGACTGTTCATTAGACATTATTCCAGCTAAATTGATAAAGGAAGCATTTGATGTTCTTTGCCATAGTATTTTAGTCATTATAAATAATAGTCTCTTAACTGGAGTTGTTCCTAAACATTTTAAATATGCTCTTGTCCAGCCCCTTTTGAAAAAAACTCATTTGGACCCTGCTGTTGTATCAAACTACCGGCCAATCTCGAAGTTACCTTTTCTGTCCAAGGTTCTGGAGAAGGTCGTTTTGAATCAAATAAATAGGTTTTTGATTCGGAACGATATCTTTGAAGTCTTTCAGTCAGGTTTTAGGTCTTTTCACAGTACTGAGTCTGCCTTGATCAGGGTTTTAAACGACCTACTGACTGCAGTTGACGCAGGATCTTCAGCAGTTCTTGTTTTATTAGACCTTAGCACTGCGTTCGATACCATTGACCACAACATTTTACTTTCACGTCTAGAAAATGTAGTAGGAATTCAAGGTACAGCACTTGCATGGTTTAAATCTTTTCTTTTAAACAGAACCTTTTCGGTAAATATTGGTCGAGATAGTTCACAACCTGCCTCTCTGCTTAGTGGGGTTCCACAGGGGTCCATTCTTGGCCCAATCTTGTTCTCCTTGTATTTGCTACCCCTTGGGTCAATTTTTAGCAAGCATGGAATACCCTTTCACTTTTATGCAGATGATATGCAAATTTATCTCCCTCTGAAAAAAAACAGCAGGAACCAAATAGAGTTGTTGCGAAATTGTACACATGACATTAAGTCATGGTTATCTTTAAATTTTTTAAAACTAAATGAAGAGAAAACTGAAGTTGTGTGGTTTGGAGCTCCAAATAATCTTGATGATCTGGGCGATTTGGCCCCCTTTTGTAAGCCATTAGTCCGAAATCTAGGTGTTCTTTTCGACAGTGATCTTAAGTTTGAGAGACAGATTTATTCTGTTGTTAAGTCTTGTTTCTATTATCTGAAATTAATAGCGAAAGTGAAACCATTTCTGTCTACTAGTGATCTCGAAAAGCTCATTCATGCATTTATATTTACAAGACTAGATTACTGCAATGCGTTATATGTCGGCATAAATAAAACACTGATAAAGCGCTTACAATTAGTTCAAAATGCCGCTGCAAGACGTTTGACGGGTACTCGTAAGCGAGACCACATTACCCCAGTATTGAGCTCTTTAAATTGGCTACCAATTGACTACAGAATAAATCTCAACATTTTAATTTTTGTTCACAAATCACTGCATGGTATGGCTCCATTGTACCTTGTAAATCTTATTAAGAAATACGAACCAAAACAGTCCTTGAGGTCAGCTGACCAGCTGGTTTTAACGACTCCAAGAACAAAGCGGAAAAGTGGAGATCGAGCATTTGTAGCGATAGCTCCTAAACTCTGGAATGATCTACCACCTTTTATCAGATTGGAACGTACATTTACTGTTTTTAAACACAAGCTTAAAGAATACCTCCTAGCTCTAGCATTTAAATATTACTACTACTATACTACTACTACTACTACTACTACTATACTACTACTACTACTACTACTATATTACCTCCTAGCTCTAGCATTTAAATATTACTACTACTATACTACTACTACTACTACTACTACTACTACTACTACTACTACTACTATATTACCTCCTAGCTCTAGCATTTAAATATTACTACTACTATACTACTATACTACTACTACTACTACTACTACTACTACTACTATACTACTACTACTACTACTACTACTACTACTATATTACCTCCTAGCTCTAGCATTTAAATATTACTACTACTATACTACTATACTACTACTACTACTACTACTACTACTACTATACTACTACTACTACTACTACTACTACTACTACTACTATATTACCTCCTAGCTCTAGCATTTGATGGGGTTTAGTAGTTGCATTTGTAGGTTTATCAAACTGAGGGGTTTATTTTATTTTATTTCATTGATATTTTATGTGGTGTTAATGATGTATGTTGTCATGATTGTTTATGTGTTTGTACAGCACTTTGTTCAATGACAAGTTGTGTAAAAGTGCTTAATAAATAAAATAAACAAACAAACAAACAAATGGCTTCTGCTGAAAAGAGAAGACTAGTCTGTCTGCTGTAGGCGAACTAATATTTGATCAACTTCCAAATATTGTTTTACTAAGTAAAACAGGAGGAAGATAAAGTCTTTAGTCATCGGCCATAACCGGCGAGTGAACTGCAGAGCATTATGTTCAGGACTATAATTTCCTCCTCATACTGTAGCCTACAATATGTGTCTCCACATACCTAGACCTAGGCTACTGATGGATTCAAGACAAGGTCCTTTTTATTGATCTCAGTTTGTCAGTGTCAAAGTAGCCTGTAATTTCGATAATTTATGCGATATAAAAGATATTCTGCCAAAGCCTCCAGTCATGTAGAACGATGTAGAATTACATGAAATGCGTTTTTAAAAGGTCAGATTGTTCCCGGACCCTAGGCTACTGAAATGTTCCCCATGTGGAAGTGCCTCTACCCCAATGCTCTATGCCACTACGAACAGGTGATGATATGGATGCAATGTTTTACTGTAAAGGTCAATATTCATTATTTAATGCGTTCCAGTAGCTCAGAGCTCCCCAGGTCACTCCCCAGGTCACTCCCCAGGTCACTCCCCAGGTCACTCCCCAGGTCACTCCCCAGGTCACTCCCCAGGTCACTCCACTCACAGGCTCACTTTTTGTTCCGGCACCTTCTGATTTATAAATGAAGCCCTGGTCACCGGGGAAGGTGTTAGCCACGATGCGTTAGCAGAAAATGATGATAGGGCAGGATTTTGGGGAGAATGAGGACTCTCTTTGAGCTTGCTAGAAGAACCTGTCTTCTGCTGAAGGAAGATGTTGCTGAAGCTATTTAGGTTCAAATGCATTTAGATTTGTATTGTACTTGGTACAATTCTAGGAGGAACCCTTAAGGTTACTTCATTGATAGGAGTGTTAAAATAATTGTTTGAGTTTTTTGACACCAACTGAAGGACTGATCATCCTGAGGAGGGAGACAGAAAACTGTTTATAAATTGTAGAAGGTAAGGACCCGTTTTTCCTGTTATTAATACTGTGCTGTGGAGGCGTCTGTTATTAATACTGTGCTGTGGAGGCGTCTGTTATTAATACTGTGCTGTGGAGGCGTCTGTTATTAATACTGTGCTGTGGAGGCGTCTGTTATTAATACTGTGCTGTGGAGGCGTCTGTTATTAATACTGTGCTGTGGAGGCGTCTGTTATTAATACTGTTCTGTGGAGGCGTCTATCAATTTAATCCAGGATTCATTTTAGTTTATCGTTGATTTGTGATATTGATTTGTGATATTGATTTGTGATATTGATTTGTGATTGATTGATTGAACTGGGATTTTTTATGCCTGTTTCTGGAATTTTGAATAAATTTGCTTTGTTGTTCTGAAACCCTGTGTGATCAGAGTCATACCATGTCCATTTACTCTGTCTTTCTTAAATAGACTGGATTAATTGAGGATCTCTGACTCATTTTGTTGGTTAATTAGTCCACTGGGAACCCGAGTAGCTGGAATAAAGGAATCTGAGAGCTGAACTATAGGTAGTGAGTGCACTGGTAAGAGTCGTAAGAGGGGTGTCTCTGGGCTAAGCCAACCCAGAGGGGGTTGTGGGACAGGAGACCCTCTGTTCTTATGGCTATAGAGGGCGTCTGCGGAGGGACCTGTGGAGGACTGAGGACCAAGACAGGGACTGGGACCAGGCCCAGCATTGTGTGCTGAGTGGAGGACCCATACACATCCTGCCCAACTGAGCCATCAGCCCACCACCATCAGACCACCACCATCAGCCCACCACCATCAGCCCACCACAATCAGCCCACCACAATCAGCCCACCACCGTCAGACCACCACAATCAGACCACCACCGTCAGACCACCACCGTCAGACCACCACCATCAGACCACCACCATCAGCCCACCACAATCAGCCCACCACCATCAGACCACCACCATCAGACCACCACAATCAGCCCACCACAATCAGCCCACCACCATCAGCCCACCACAATCAGCCCACCACAATCAGCCCACCACCGTCAGACCACCACCATCAGACCACCACCATCAGCCCACCACAATCAGCCCACCACCGTCAGACCACCACCGTCAGACCACCACCGTCAGACCACCACCGTCAGACCACCACCATCAGACCACCACAATCAGCCCACCACCGTCAGACCACCACCGTCAGACCACCACCATCAGACCACCACCGTCAGCCCACCACCGTCAGACCACCACCGTCAGACCACCACCGTCAGCCCACCACAATTAGCCCACCACAATCAGCCCACCACAATCAGTCCACCACAATCAGACCACCACCGTCAGACCACCACCGTCAGACCACCAGACCCATAGAGATAGATAACAACATAGAGATACATACTGTAATCACCACCAGACTGGAGCTCCCTGTAATGATATCCACAAGCCACCACCGTCAGACCACCACCGTCAGACCACCACCATCAGACCACCACCATCAGCCCACCACAATCAGCCCACCACCATCGGACCACCACCATCAGCCCACCACAATCAGCCCACCACAATCAGACCACCACCATCAGCCCACCACAATCAGCCCACCACAATCAGACCACCACCATCAGCCCACCACAATCAGCCCACCACCGTCAGACCACCACCGTCAGACCACCACCATCAGCCCACCACCATCAGACCACCACCATCAGCCCACCACAATCAGCCCACCACAATCAGCCCACCACAATCAGCCCACCACCATCAGCCCACCACAATCAGCCCACCACAATCAGCCCACCACCGTCAGACCACCACCATCAGACCACCACCGTCAGACCACCACCGTCAGACCACCACCGTCAGACCACCACCATCAGCCCACCACAATCAGCCCACCACCGTCAGACCACCACCGTCAGCCCACCAGACCCATAGAGATAGATAACAACATAGAGATACATACTGTAATCACCACCAGACTGGAGCTCCCTGTAATGATATCCACAAGCTGAGGGAGACACCCACAGACCATATTGCAGTTAGCCTAGTGGTTCAGTCTGTAAAGACGTCATCCACCACAGTCTTTCTGTCTGTTTCTCATTCTCTCTGACACCATTCTCTCTGACAGTACTGGTTACATTTTGAATGCTTAGCAGGACAGGAAAACGGTCCAATTCACACACTTATGTCACATCCCTGGTCATCCCTACTGCCTGATCTGGCGGACTCACCAAATACAAATGCTTTGTTTGTAAATGATGTCTGAGTGTTGGAGTGTTCCTCCTGGCTATCCGTACATTTTAAAAACAAGACATGGTGCCGTCTGGTTTGGTTAATGTAAGAAATATTACAAATACTGAGATACTATGTATACAGAGGATCTGTGGGAACCCCTTAACATTAATGGATTCTGCTATTTCAGCCACACCCGTTGCTGTATAAAATCGAGCACACAGCCATGCAATCTCCATAGACAAACATTGGCAGTAGAATGGCCTTACTGAAGAGCTCAGTGACTTTCAATGTGGCACTGTCATGGGATGCCACCTTTCCAACAAGTTAGTTCATAAAATCTCTGCCCTGATAGCGCTGCCCGGTCAACTATAAGTGCTGTTATTGTGAAGTGGAAATGTCTTGGGATGAATTGGAACGCCGACTGCGAGCCAGGCCTAATCGCCCAACATCAGTGCCCGACGTCACTAATGCTCTTGTGGCTGAATGGAAGCAAGCCCCCGCAGCAATGTTGCAACATTTAGTGGAAAGCCTTCCTAGAAGAGTGGAGGCTGTTATAGCAGGAAAGGGGGGACCAACTCCATATTAATGTCCATGATGTTGGAATGAGAAGTTCGACCAGCAGGTGTCCACATACTTTTGGTCATGTAATGTATATTGTATGCTCCAAAGAAATGGAAAATTATATTATTTTATACTAATACAATTGCTCAGATAAAGACATGTATTTCAACAACTAATATTTGTTTCTCTCTAAAAGACACTGGGAGGGATCATAGACCATTCCTCCAGACAGAATCTTTCCAGATCCTTGATATACTTTGTCTGCGCGTATGGACTGCCCTCTTCAATTCAAACCACTGGTTTTCAATGGGTTTCAAGTCCGGACACTGAAATGGTCATTGCAAAATGTTTAATTTGTGGTCACTTAACCCTTTTTTTTTTTACCATTTTGATGTGTGCTTGGGGTTATTGACTTGCTGGAAGATCCACTTGTGGAAAGATCCTCAGCCTCCTGACAGAGGCAACCAAGTTTTTGTCTAGAATGTCCTGGTACATGGTAGAGTTCCTGATGCTGTTGAACTTAACAAGCCCAGGACCAGTGGAAGGTAAACAGCCCCATGTCATCAGAGATCCCCACCATATTTTACACTAGGGATGGGCTTCTGTTCTGTTTATGCATCCTATTTTTAACACAAATAAATGTAGTTATTTATTCATATAAAAATAACAAAATAGCCTGATATCCCCATCAGTTCATTACTTTCGACCTGAGGCCAAGGGCCTTGGTGAAAAGTAGTGCACTATATAGGGAATAGGGTGCCATTTATTGTGTCTTTATGGACGTGGACATGTTTTCACACAACATGCAGAACAAATTCTGGCATTAGTGGGTTTAGGCTGGGTTTCTGAACGGGCTGATGTAAAGGGCTTTATCAATACATGGACTGATTGATTGATTTGGGTCACAGGCCAAATAACCCATTCTAACACAACACAAACATTGGTTTGTTTGACCTATAGTAAGCTTTCAATGATAGGCTGCTTCTACATTATGTTAATTAGCGACTGAAAGGTCCTCTCTCCATCAGGATTTTAGTTTGAGGAACAGGTATGTTAATAAAATAACACAATCATATATATTAATGGAGTCATAGTCTTTTCCTAAAACTATATTTGAAAGTTAGATTGATGTACAGTGGGGAGAACAAGTATTTGATACACTGCCGATTTTGCAGGTTTTCCCACTTACAAAGCATGTAGAGGTCTGTAATTTTATCATAGGTACTCTTCAACTGTGAGTGACGTTGTTGTTTTTTAAGTAATTAATTTGTATTTTATTGCATGACATAAGTATTTGATACATCAGAAAAGCAGAACTTAATATTTGGTACAGAAACCTTTGTTTGCAATTACAGAGATCATACGTTTCCTGTAGTTCTTGACCAGGTTTGCACACACTGCAGCAGGGATTTTGGCCCACTCCTCCATACAGATCCTTCAGGTTTCGGGGCTGTCGCTGGGCAATACGGACTTTACTCATCCTTCTTCTTCCTCCAAACACGGCGAGTGGAGTTTAGACCAAAAAGCTCTATTTTTGTCTCATCAGACCACATGACCTTCTCCCATTCCTCCTCTGGATCATCCAGATGGTCATTGGCAAACGTCAGAAGGGCCTGGACATGCACTGGCTTGAGCAGGGGGACCTTGCGTGCGCTGCAGGATTTTAATCCATGACGGCGTAGTGTGTTACTAATGGTTTTCTTTGAGACTGTGGTCCCAGCTCTCTTCAGGTCATTGACCAGGTCCTGCCGTGTAGTTCTGGGCTGATCCCTCACCTTCCTCATGATCATTGATGCCCCACGAGGTGAGATCTTGCATGGTGCCCCAGACCGCGGGAGATTGACCGTCATCTTGAACTTCTTCCATTTTCTAATAATTGCGCCAACAGTTGTTGCCTTCTCACCAAGCTGCTTGCCTATTGTCCTGTAGCCCATCCCAGCCTTGTGCAGGTCTACAATTTTATCCCTGATGTCCTTACACAGCTCTCTGGTCTTGGCCATTGTGGAGAGGTTGGAGTCTGTTTGATTGTGTGGACAGGTGTCTTTTATACAGGTAACGAGTTCAAACAGGTGCAGTTAATACAGGTAATGAGTGGAGAACAGGAGGGCTTCTTAAAGAAAAACTAACAGGTCTGTGAGAGACGGAATTCTTACTGGTTGGTAGGTGATCAAATACTTATGTCATGCAATAAAATGCATATTAACTATTTAAAAATCATACAATGTGTTTTTCTGGATTTTTGTTTTAGATTCCGTCTCTCACAGTTGAAGTGTACCTATGATACAAATTACAGACTTCTACATCCTTTGTAAGTAGGAAAACCTGCAAAATCGGCAGTGTATCAAATACTTGTTCTCCCCACTGTACATATCTAAGAGCAAGAGAGCACATTAGTGTTTAGAAAGATAAATAGGTATTAATTAAACACATTTAGAGTCACATGATATTACATACTGTTTATATATTTTTTTAATAAACATTTTATATATTAAAACTCCTTGTGTATGTTTTCCTTTTTAAATGGAAAAGTATTCTAAGTATTTTAAGTTTTCTAAGTATTATAATCACTAAGTACAGTATATTTTCATTTTGTCAAAGTTTTAGGAAAGTTATTTTTTTCTGCGTTAATAAAGCCACTGTATGTTTTCTTTGTTGGTATTTTATCAGGATCCCAATTGGCTGCTGGTATTTTATTAGGATCCCCATTGGCTGCTGGTATTTTATTAGGATCCCCATTGGCTGCTGGTATTTTATTAGGATCCCCATTGGCTGCTGGTATTTTATTAGGATCCCCATTGGCTGCTGGTATTTTATTAGGATCCCCATTGGCTGCTGGTATTTTATTAGGATCACCATTGGCTGCTGGTATTTTATTAGGATCACCATTGGCTGCTGGTATTTTATTAGGATCCCCATTGGCTGCTCGTATTTTATCACGATCCCCATTGGCTGCTGGTATTTTATCAGGATCCCCATTGGCTGCTGGTATTTTATCAGGATCCCCATTGGCTGCTGGTATTTTATCAGGATCCCCATTAGCTGTTGGTATTTTATTAGGATCACCATTGGCTGCTGGTATTTTATTAGGATCCCCATTGGCTGCTGGTATTTTATTAGGATCACCATTGGCTGCTGGTATTTTATTAGGATCACCATTGGCTGCTGGTATTTTATTAGTATCACTATTGGCTGCTGGTATTTTATTAGGATCACCATTGGCTGCTGGTATTTTATTAGGATCCCCATTGGCTGCTGGTATTTTATCACGATCCCCATTGGCTGCTGGTATTTTATCACAATCCCCATTGGCTGCTGGTGTTGCGAAAGCAGCTCAAGGACAGAACTACATACATTTAAAACAAGAAAAATATAACTAAAATGTTCTGTACTTACTCAATACTGAGAAAAAAACACAGAGACCAATTATTCTAGGCCTACATTTATCATTTACATGTTGAAATATGACATTTAAATTCAGTAGCAGCTATCAGTACATACATACCATATGTTTTGGTTACGGAGGGGAGGTGTTGGGTTTTTTAAAGCCAGGTTTGCTGTTCATTTGAGAAATCTGAGATGGAAGGGAGTTCCATTCAATCATTGCTCTATATAATACTGTATGTTTTCTTGAATTTGGGGACTGTGAAAAGACCCCTGGTGGTATGTCTGGTGGGGTAAGTGTGTGTGTCAGTGCTGTATGTAAGTTGACTATGCAAACTATTTTGTATTTTCAACAACTCTTTGGGGTCTATTTAACATCTTCATAGCTGTTGTTTTGACGGTGTCTGAGGTGGAACTGTGTTAGAGCTGTCAAATCCACAAGTGGCTCCTGGCATTATACCTAAAGTGGACATTGTCATTGGCTGCACGGAGTCACATTAACAGAAATCCCATGCAGCCTTGATTATTATTATTTTTTTAAATTCACCTTTATTTAACCAGGTAGGTTTTATTTCACCTTTATTTAACCAGGTAGGTCAGTTGAGAACAAATTCTCATTTACAACTGTGACCTGGCCAAGATAAAGCAAGGCAGTGCGACAAAAAACAACACAGAGTTACACATGGGAAATAAACAGATACATTTTACAAAGATAAAGATTACAAGTTGGAACACTGGAATGTGAGATTTAATCTACACCTCAATAAGAATGATAGAAATCCTCATTACTTAGTGTAATGCAGAATTATTTATATATAGCCTGCACGTTCTGAACTTCTAACGCCAATGAGGTGGGTGTGGCTTTGAGTGGGGCAGGTTTGGTGGGTGTGGCTTTGAGTGGGGCAGCTGCTCATCGATTTGACGGCTCCAACGCAGTTCCACCTCATACACCGCCAAAACAACCGCATGTGTCTGCTATCGCTGGTTAACGCTTGATCTGATTGGGGTTGCAGGTAGCCTAGTGGTTAGGGCATTGGGCCAGTAACCAAAAGGTTGCTGGATCGAATCCCCCAGCTGACAAGGTAAAAATCTGTCGCTCTGCCCCTGAACAAAGCAGTTCACCCACTGACTTGCCTAGTTAAATAAAGGTGAAATAAATACAAATATATTGGTCCTAAATCAAGGACAGACCTATCCCCATCTTTACAACCATTGAATATGTTTTGATGATGAAAGTTTATAATCCAAGGTAACACCAAGTCATTTAGTCTCTTCAACTTGTTCAACAGCCAAATTATTAATTATCAGATTCAGCTGAGGTCTAGAACTTAGTGAATTATTTGTTCCAAATACAATGCTTTTAGTTTTAGAGATGTTCAGGACTAGTTTATTACTGGCCACCCATTCTAAAACTGACTGCAACTCTTTGTTAAGTGCTTCAGTGATTTCACTAGCCGCGGTAGCTGACGTGTATAGTGTTGAATCATCACCCGCATACATAGACACACTGGCTTTCTTAAGACTAGTGGTAGGTCATTTTTGTATAGCACTTTGTGACATCTGCAAAAACGGCTTTATAAATACATTTGATCGAATTGTAAAAATAGAAAAGAGTAGAGGGCTAAGAGAGCTGCCCTGTGGTACACCACACTTTACATGTTTAACATTAAAGAAGCTTCCATTAAAGAAAACCCTCTGTTCTATTATATAGAAAGCTGGCAGAGGTTGAAAAGCCATAATACATACAATTTTTCAATAACAAGTCATGATCAGTAATATCAAAGGCTACACTGAAATCTAACAATACAGCTCCCACAATCTAACAATACAGCTCCCACAATCTTCCTGTTGTAAATGTCTTTCTTTTTTTCTTTCAACCAATCATCAGTCATTTGTGTCAGTGCAGTACATGTTGAGTGCCCTTCTCTATAAGCATGCTGAAAGTCTGTTGTTCATTTGTTTACAGAGAAATAGCATTGTATCTGGTCAAACACAATTACTTTCAAAGGTTTGCTAAGAGTCGGCAGCAAGCTGATTGGTCGGCTGTTAGAACCAGTAAAGGGTGCTTTACCATTCTTGGGTAGCAGAAAGACTTTGGCTTCCCTCCAGGTCTGAGGACAAATATTGTTCTCCAAACTCAGATTAAAAATATGACAAATAGGAGTGGCAATATAGTATGAATCCATGTTGACTTGAAGTTCAACTGAATCAAGTGAGTGCTTCTTGCACCCTTTCCATTGATGATTCTTGCAAGAGGACATTGTCCTGTGTACTTGCATGTCCTCTACAGATAGTCCCTCTCCTCCCAGGTTGGTCTTGTGTTGGGTAGTGTTGGCCCAGCCTGTTCCTCTACAGATAGTCCCTCTCCTCCCAGGTTGGTCTTGTGTTGGGTAGTGTTGGCCCAGCCTGTTCCTCTACAGATAGTCCCTCTCCTTCCAGGTTGGTCTTGTGTTGGGTAGTGTTGGCCCAGCCTGTTCCTCTACAGATAGTCCCTCTCCTCCCAGGTTGGTCTTGTGTTGGGTAGTGTTGTGTTGTGTTGTGTCCCAGGTTGGTCTTGTGTTTGGTAGTGTTGGGTTGTGTCCCAGGTTGGTCTTGTGTTGGGTGGTGTTGTGTCCCAGGTTGGTCTTGTGTTTGGTTGTGTTGGGTTGTGTCCGAGGTTGGTCTTGTGTTGGGTGGTGTTGTGTCCCAGGTTGGTCTTGTGTTTGGTAGTGTTGGGTTGTGTCCCAGGTTGGTCTTGTGTTGGGTGGTGTTGCGTCCCAGGTTGGTCTTGTGTTTGGTAGTGTTGGGTTGTGTCCCAGGTTGGTCTTGTGTTGGGTGGTGTTGTGTTGTGTCCCAGGTTGGTCTTGTGTTTGGTAGTGTTGGGTTGTGTCCCAGGTTGGTCTTGTGTTTGGTTGTGTTGTGTTGTGTCCGAGGTTGGTCTTGTGTTGGGTGGTGTTGTGTCCCAGGTTGGTCTTGTGTTTGGTAGTGTTGGGTTGTGTCCAAGGTTTGTCTTGTGTTGGGTGGTGTTGTGTCCCAGGTTGGTCTTGTGTTGGGTAGTGTTGGCCCAGCCTGTTCCTCTACAGATAGTCCCTCTCCTCCCAGGTTGGTCTTGTGTTTGGTAGTGTTGGGTTGTGTCCCAGGTTGGTCTTGTGTTGGGTGGTGTTGTGTCCCAGGTTGGTCTTGTGTTTGGTAGTGTTGGGTTGTGTCCCAGGTTGGTCTTGTGTTGGGTAGTGTTGTGTTGTGTCCCAGGTTGGTCTTGTGTTTGGTAGTGTTGGGTTGTGTCCCAGGTTGGTCTTGTGTTTGGTTGTGTTGTGTTGTGTCCGAGGTTGGTCTTGTGTTGGGTGGTGTTGTGTCCCAGGTTGGTCTTGTGTTTGGTAGTGTTGGGTTGTGTCCCAGATTTGTCTTGTGTTGGGTGGTGTTGTGTCCCAGGTTGGTCTTGTGTTTGGTAGTGTTGGGTTGTGTCCCAGGTTGGTCTTGTGTTGGGTGGTGTTGTGTCCCAGGTTGGTCTTGTGTTTGGTAGTGTTGGGTTGTGTCCGAGGTTGGTCTTGTGTTGGGTGGTGTTGTGTCCCAGGTTGGTCTTGTGTTTGGTAGTGTTGGCCCAGCCTGTTCCTCTACAGCTCGTCCCTCTCCTCTCCCTCACAGTAACATGCTTCCCTCTGGCTGCTCTTGAAGGATCTGCAGCCCAGCGTCCACACTGTGTTGTACAGAGCATCTGCTACAGACTCACAGGCTGGGAGGGGGAAAGAGAGGCAGAGGGTTAGGGTTGAGAGAGAGAGAGAGAAAGAGTGAACGAGAGAATAGATAGATAGATAGATAGATAGATAGATAGATAGATAGATAGATAGATAGATAGATAGATAGATAGATAGATAGATAGATAGATAGATAGATAGATAGATAGATAGATAGATAGATAGATAGATAGATAGATAGATAGATAGATAGATAGATAGATAGATAGATAGATAACCAAGAGAGAGAAAGAGTAAAAGCCAAGGAGGGCCTACAGCAGCCCCTAGATCTTCTGCACAGATTCTGTCAGACCTGGGCCCTGACAGTAAATTTCTAAAAAGGTCCAGTTGCCAGGTCCACAAATACAAATATCATCTAAACACCATGTAGAAGCGCCTTCTACACCATCAAAAGGAACATAAAATGTGACATACCAATTAGGATCTGGCTAAAAATACTTGAATCAGTTATAGAACCCATTGCCCTTTATGGTTGTGAGGTCTGGGGTCCGCTCACCAACCAAGAATTCACTAAATGAATTCTGCAAAAATATCCTCAGTGTACAACGTAAAACACCAAATAATACATGCAGAGCAGAATTAAGCGGATACATGCTAATTATCAAAATCCAGGAAAGATCTGTTAAATTCTACAACCACCTAAAAGGAAGCGATTCACAAACCAGATGAAACTGGAGAAGAGTCCCCTAATCAAGCTGGTCCTGGGTCTCTGTTCACAAACACAAACAGACCCCACAGAACCCAGGACAGCAACACAATTAGACCCAACCACATCATGAGAAAATACATTGCTTGACACATTGGAAAGAACTAACCAAAAAACTGAGCAAACTAGAATGCTATTTGTCCCTAAACAGAGAGTCCACAGTTGCAGAATACCTGACCACTGTGACTGACCCAAAATGAAGGAAAGCTTTGACTATGTACAGACTCAGTGAACATAGCCTTGCTATTGAGAAAGGCCACCGTAGGCAGACCTGGCTCTGAAGAGAAGACAGGCTATGTGCACACTGCCCACAAAATGAGGTGGAAACTGAGCTGCACCTCCTAACCTCCTGACAAATGTATGACCATATTAGAGACACATATTTCCCTCAGATTACACAGACCAGGGCTACTGAGGTGTCAGAACATAAAGTGAGACTGTGAGGGGAGTGACCTGGGGAGTGACCTGGGGAGTGACCTGGGGAGTGACCTGGGGAGTGACCTGGGGAGCTCTGAGCTACTGGAACGCATTAAATAATGAATATTGACCTTTACAGTAAAACATTGCATCCATATCATCACCTGTTCGTAGTGGCATAGAGCAT
This sequence comes from Thymallus thymallus, assembly GCA_023634145.1. Taxonomy (NCBI): domain Eukaryota; kingdom Metazoa; phylum Chordata; class Actinopteri; order Salmoniformes; family Salmonidae; genus Thymallus; species Thymallus thymallus. Next base: position 34,152,807 of record CM042387.1, on the reverse strand, counting down.
TGGGGTAGAGGCACTTCCACATGGGGAACATTTCAGTAGCCTAGGGTCCGGGAACAATCTGACCTTTTAAAAACGCATTTCATGTAATTCTACATCGTTCTACATGACTGGAGGCTTTGGCAGAATATCTTTTATATCGCATAAATTATCGAAATTACAGGCTACTTTGACACTGACAAACTGAGATCAATAAAAAGGACCTTGTCTTGAATCCATCAGTAGCCTAGGTCTAGGTATGTGGAGACACATATTGTAGGCTACAGTATGAGGAGGAAGTTATAGTCCTGAACATAATGCTCTGCAGTTCACTCGCCGGTTATGGCCGATGACTAAAGACTTTATCTTCCTCCTGTTTTACTTAGTAAAACAATATTTGGAAGTTGATCAAATATTAGTTCGCCTACAGCAGACAGACTAGTCTTCTCTTTTCAGCAGAAGCCATTGTTTCCAACCTGTGTTTAGTTAACGTTCCCAACTGTATGACTATGACTTGTTATTTGGTTTCACACAATTTTTAAAAAGAAGCTGTTGATCCTCTGTGGTTAAATTATATGCCTTCTCATGGTGTAGTCGGCTATTCTGAATTATTATAGGCCTTCTCATGGTGTTGTCGGCTATTCTGAATTATTTTGATCACTTTTATTTGAATTTTTACATTGCAAAAAGTGACAATTATTTTCCATGCCACAAGAGGTACCAGATCCGGCCAAATAGGTCCCGGAACGAAAGAGTCCAAAACAGAGAGGTGCCGGATCAAATTAAGAACACAACCACACGATATTCCGGCTCAAATTAAGCATTATGGTAAAGTGTTACAGAGTATAATTCAGTAGCTATCTCACCTTTGACCTTTGACACAAGCCCCAAGCTCTTCTTCAGGTCAGAGCAAATAGCATGGAGACACAAGCGGTACTTGGCATCACAGCGGTTTTTGTTGGCGCCACAAGTGTCATAACAGCTGTCCAGCTGGTTACAGCACTGAGTCATGGCTGGGATGCCCATGTCAAACTGTGTTGGGATAAATTGAATAATACATAAAGATATATAGGTTATAGGATAATATCACAAAGTACGTATATAGAGATTTATATACACTTACAACAAGGGCTTCAGCTGTCCCCAATAGGAAAACCCTTTGAAGAACCCTATTTGGTTCCAGGTAGAACCCTTTTGGGTTTCCAGAGAGGGTTCTATGTAAAGGCCCTAAACGTATAGTATGTACTGTATGAGACAACAGTAGTCTGCAGTTTATGTATTGGGTATTAGTATGGTATCGTATGCTGTCTAATGTTAGTAATAGTTAAAACATACACTATCAGGTACCTGGAATCCTAGGAGGCCAGAGCTGCAACCGTTGGGCTCTGGGGTCACGTAACCATGGCGATGCACAGGTGTTTTACCTGAGAAGGAAAGGTGAAGAACTCTAATTCAGACCCATGTACAGTTAGTCATCTAGCTCCACAGATTGATCAATAGCTTGTTATCAATCTGCACTAATCCAACACTCTATTGTGAAGTGTATTGATAACAACCGAAACTGAAAAAAGGTGCTATCTAGAGACTATATAATGTTATGTTAACACTGACCTCAGTTATTCTTCTCACAGCAAGAATATACTCCTATTGGCAAATAGGGTTCAATCAATCATTATACACCATAAGTACACTCTTAGAAAAAAAGGGTTCTAGAGAGAGAGAGAGAGAGAGAGAGAGAGAGAGAGTAGCCTAACCTCACCAATGGTGTTTATATCTAAGACCCTACAGTGTGATCTGTTCTTCACCAAATCAAGGTGGACTCTCTACAAGGATAACACTCAGTATCCAGGTTCTGTTACATTCAGGGCTCGATTCAATCCATATCGCGGCAGTTCAGCGCTATAGATCCATTTCAATTTAAAGGCAATGTTGTCGCAGAGACTGCATTTATGGTAAAGGCTCCATTTGATTACGCTATAACCCTGAACTTCAGCAACACGGATTGAATCGAGCCCCAGGTGTATATAGCCAGGCTTGACATGCACCACCATGGAGTCATGCTGGGATGTTACTGTAATCACTGACAGACACACGACCCCTGACCCATCCTTACCATATTTGCATTTGTACTGACACACTCCATTGCGTCCCCCCATCAGTTCCACCAGGGAGTCAAAGTATCCATCGGCTGCTTGGAGGCTCTCTCTGATGGAAACCAAGCCCCAGTCAGAGTCCTCTTCCAGGGCTTCGACGACAGGTTCCACAGGGCTGGCTTGATCCTCCGCTGGAGCTTCTGCTTCTGCTGCCTCTTCAGGCTCCATTGCTTTCTCAAGGGCCTCCTGGTCAGCCAAATCTTTCAAGATGGCGTCTTGAATCTCGGTCTCTTTAGCAAGGCTCTCCAGATCCATGTAAGCAGGGTCTTCCACGACTGGCATGTTCACCATGAGGGCCTCCATGTCTGGGGTTTCATCTGCCATGACAGGGGCGTCTACAGGGGCATCTGCTACCGGAGCATCAGCAACAGGGGAGTCTGCAACTGGTTCCTCAGCTACAAACTCGTCAGCTACAACGGTATCTGCAACAGGCTTGTCGGCCACCAGGTCTTCGGCCACTGGGGTGTCTTCTACAGGTTCCTCCACTACAGGCGTATCATCAACAACCAGGCTACCTGCCACCACGGTATCAGCCTCCACCTGGATATCTACAGCAGGAACAAAGAGCTTGGTAGCAGCAGCAGCGGTGTCATCCCTGAACATGGTTTCTGCTGCTGGGACTTCTTCTTCTTCAGCAGTGATGTGCCTGACCAGAGAAGCAGACATCCCCCAGGAGAGGCAGAGGAAGAGCAGGAGGAAGGCTAAGGTGTGAGGCAGCATGGTGACGAGATAGACAGAGAGAAAGTCACAGCACAGGTGGGTCTAGACAGGTAGGTCTAAGAGAAAAATGTCCACATTTGGTTCCAGGCCAGGCAAAGAGAGTCAGAAGCACAGGAGGGTGTTGCTAGGCAGAGAAAGACATCTGCACTCCACTGTAGGTCTGGGACAGCTGGACAGAAGAGAACAGTTGTTGACGACGTGAGAGAACCAGAGGCACTGAGGATCAACAGACTCAGAGTACTGACTGAGGCTGTGTAAGAGGCGGAGAGGACTTTGGCTGTTGATTAAGCCAGGGAGACAGCGAGGCACGGAGTATCAACACCCAGTTCAAAGGTCATGAATCCCATATCTCTAGATAAGGAAAGGAAATGCCTGGACAGAGTATAGTGGGCTGGTGTAGTGGGCTGGTGTAGTGGGCTGGTGTAGTGGGCTGGTGTAGAGGGCTGGTGTAGTGGGCTGGTGTAGAGGGCTGGTGTAGAGGGCTGGTGTAGAGGGCTGGTGTAGAGGGCTGGTGTAGTGGGCTGGTGTAGAGGGCTGGTGTAGTGGGCTGGTGTAGTGGGCTGGTGTAGAGGGCTGGTGTAGAGGGCTGGTGTAGAGGGCTGGTGTAGTGGGCTGGTGTAGTGGGCTGGTGTAGTGGGCTGGTGTAGAGGGTTGGTGTAGAGGGTTGGTGTAGTGGGCTGGTGTAGTGGGCTGGTGTAGTGGGCTGGTGTAGTGGGTTGGTGTAGTGGGCTGGTGTAGAGGGCTGGTGTAGTGGGCTGGTGTAGTGGGCTGGTGTAGTGGGCTGGTGTAGAGGGTTGGTGTAGTGGGCTGGTGTAGTGGGCTGGTGTAGTGGGCTGGTGTAGTGGGCTGGTGTAGTGGGTTGGTGTAGTGGGCTGGTGTAGAGGGCTGGTGTAGAGGGTTGGTGTAGTGGGCTGGTGTAGTGGGCTGGTGTAGTGGGCTGGTGTAGTGGGCTGGTGTAGTGGGCTGGTGTAGAGGGCTGGTGTAGTGGGCTGGTTTGAGAACATAGAGGTAGAATGACTAGATCATACAATGAGTGTACAAAATATTAAGAATGCATGCTCTTTCCATGACACAGACTGACCAGGTGAAAGATATGATCCCTTACTGATGTCACTTGTTAAATCCACTTCAATCAGTGTAGATGAAGGGGAGGAGTCAGGTTAAAGAAGGGTTTTCAAGCCTTGAAACAAATGAGACATTGATTGTGTGAGTGTGACATTCAGAGGGTGAATGGGCAAGACAAATAAGTGCCTTTGAAAGGGGTATGGATTTGAAACGCTGCTGGGTTTTTCACACTCAACATTTTCCAAGAATGGTCTCCCACCCAAAGGACATCCAGCCAACTTGACACAACAGTGGGAAGCATTGGAGTCAACATGGGCCAGCACAATGTGGAATGCTTTCACCACTCAATATAAGGAAGGTGTTCCTAATGTTTGGTATACTCAGTGTATTTCTATGTTTAAGATATCACCCTTTACTGCATCTGGTTTCAGGCATTCAGTATGTACTTTCTATTACATATATATTATTACAAGCAGCTGGGTGCTTCCTTGGTGACAGAATATCAGATAGCAGACCTTTGGCAACAGTACAGTATGTCAAGGTGCTGCTCCTGTGGAGAAAGGGTAAAGTCTGGTTCTGTGTGTGTGTGTTGTGCACAGCAGTAGGCTGCAGATAAAGATCAGTGTGGTGACGTGGACAGGTCAGGGCTGGAACACAGACTATGGTGGGAGATACTTTATTCAGTGAAAGGGTCAACAGTGAAATCAAAGGCTCAATGCAGCCATTTTTATATCAATATCAAATAATTAAGTACCTTACTGTAATTAATTTCTATTAAAATGAGAAAAGTAGAGCAAAAAACTATTTCTCAAACAATAACTTAGCTGGGAGTGTGTGGGAGTGGTCTGTGTGGGAGTGGTCTGAGTGGGCGTGGTCTGAGTGGGAGTGGTCTGAGTGGGGAGGGGAAACGGAAAACTAGCTGTTATTGGCAGAGAGGTTTGGAGCTCTCTCTCTTATTGGTCTATTACCCAATTTTCCACATGGTGATGTCACCATGAAAAGTCCTGTGTAGATTGTATTTTCAACCAGCAACTATCAGGAAACAACACTGATCAAGTGTTTTCACACTTTTACAGTGTTAGTTAGTTTCATCAGCTGTTGTACAATGTGATATAAAACACAGGAAAACGTTTGGGCCTTGAAGTACCTCAAAACACATTTGGACTCCTGGTTGTGTGGTTTGCTTGTATTATAATCCTCACCACATTTAACAAAAGTCTCAATTATATCTTTATTGTCAAAACACTGGTAAATAGTCGGATAAGTCAAATAAGATATTTCAATTATGTCATTCAGCATTATTGACTCTTGGACGGACTATGTAACATTTTAATGTGTGGTTGTTGCTGTTGTAACTAATTCCATTGTACTTCTGTTACCATTAGAGGTATTTTAGATTGAATAAAAATGATTTAAAGTGATGATGTGCAGTTTAATGTGTAATCATCCTGTCTTCCAACTTCAGAATAAACTTGTCGGAGTACACCCCCTAGTGGACAAAAGGCGGCACTGTTCCAAAAACTGCTAATCTACTAGTGGTTGTGTTCTATTGTGTGGTTGTGTTCTATTGTGTGGTTGTGTTCTATCGTGTGGTTGTGTTCTATTGTGTGGTTGTGTTCTATTGTGTGGTTGTGTTCTATTGTGTGGTTGTGTTCTATTGTGTGGTTGTGTTCTATTGTGTGGTTGTGTTCTATCGTGTGGTTGTGTTCTATTGTGTGGTTGTGTTCTATAGCGTGGTTGTGTTCTATTGTGTGGTTGTGTTCTATAGCGTGGTTGTGTTCTATTGTGTGGTTGTGTTCTATTGTGTGGTTGTGTTCTATTGTGTGGTTGTGTTCTATCGTGTGGTTGTGTTCTATTGTGTGGTTGTGTTCTATAGCGTGGTTGTGTTCTATTGTGTGGTTGTGTTCTATTGTGTGGTTGTGTTCTATAGAGTGGTTGTGTTCTATTGTGTGGTTGTGTTCTATCGTGTGGTTGTGTTCTATTGTGTGGTTGTGTTCTATAGCGTGGTTGTGTTCTATTGTGTGGTTGTGTTCTATTGTGTGGTTGTGTTCTATAGAGTGGTTGTGTTCTATTGTGTGGTTGTGTTCTATCGTGTGGTTGTGTTCTATAGCGTGGTTGTGTTCTATCGTGTGGTTGTGTTCTATAGCGTGGTTGTGTTCTATAGCGTGGTTGTGTTCTATCGTGTGGTTGTGTTCTATTGTGTGGTTGTGTTCTATAGCGTGGTTGTGTTCTATTGTGTGGTTGTGTTCTATCGTGTGGTTGTGTTCTATAGCGTGGTTGTGTTCTATTGTGTGGTTGTGTTCTATCGTGTGGTTGTGTTCTATAGCGTGGTTGTGTTCTATCGTGTGGTTGTGTTCTATTGTGTGGTTGTGTTCTATTGTGTGGTTGTGTTCTATCGTGTGGTTGTGTTCTATAGCGTGGTTGTGTTCTATTGTGTGGTTGTTTATTTCCCATGTGTAACTCTGAGTTGTTTTTTGTCACACTGCTTTGCTTTGTCTTGGCCAGGTCACAGTTGTAAATGAGAACTAGTTCTCAACTGGCCTACCTGGTTAAATAAAGGTGAAATAAAACCTACCTGGTTAAATAAAGGTGAAATAAAATTAGATATAAAAAGGGGGGCCTCCTTCTGGAGCCGTGGATCAATCAATCAATCAATCAATCAAACCAACCAACCTTTATCATCTGAGATTCCCATGACTTTGTCACATGCGTTCTGAAACTGATTCATGACTCTGGAGAAACAGAAAATAGACACAATCAAATGAAAGTTCTGTCCAGTCTAATCATTATCACACAGGCTCTCAGTACTGCATTATCACACAGGCTCTCAGTACTGCATTATCACACAGGCTCTCAGTACTGCATTATCACACAGGCTCTCGGTACTGCATTATCACACAGGCTCTCAGTACTGCATTATCACACAGGCTCTCGGTACTGCATTATCACACAGGCTCTCAGTGCTGCATTATCACACAAGCTCTCAGTACTGCATACTGCATTATCACACAGGCTCTCAGTACTGCATTATCACACAAGCTCTCAGTACTGCATACTGCATTATCACACAGGCTCTCAGTACTGCATTATCACACAGGCTCTCAGTACTGCATTATCACACAGGCTCTCAGTACACTTTACAGAATAAATAAATAAAGATAACATCCAATACTTTTAGAATACAGATTTTGTATCCATGTTTTGAACAAAAGCAAGTATTTGTATGACATTATTGTTGACCACAACTCCTAGTAAGATCGATTCCTACATAGATATATGCATTCCTGGACTGGCCAACCCTGTACATAGATACTACTAGTTTATTAGGTACACCCATGTAGTACCGGGTCGGACACTTTGCCCTCAGAAGAGCCTGAATTCTCGGGGGATGGGGTTCAATCGTTGCTCAATTGTTATCAAGGGACCTAACGTGTACCAGGAAAACATTCTCCACACCATTACACCACCGCCACCAGCCTGTACCGTTAACACCAGGCAGGATGGGGCCATGGAATCATGCTGCTTACGCCGAATCCTGACTCTGCCATCAGCTTGACGCAACAGGAACTGTGATTCGTCGGACCAGGAAATGTTTTTCCACTCCTCAATTGTCCAGTGTTGGCGATCGCGTGCCGACTGCAGCCGCTTGTTCTTGTTTTTAACTGATAGGAGTGGAACCTGGTGTGGTCGTCTGCTGCAACAGCCCGTCCGTGACGAGGACTGATGAGTTGTGCGTTCCGGGATACCATTCTACAAACCACTGTTGTACTGAGCAGTTATTTCCCTGTTTGTGGCCCGACTGTTAGCTGGCACCATTCTAGCCATTCTCCTTTGACCTCTCTCATCAACAAGCTGTTTTCTCCTACAGGACTGCTGCTGACTGGATGGTTTTGTTAGTCGTACCATTCTCTGTAAACCTTAGACACTGTCGTGTTGAAAAGCCCAGGAGGCCGGCCTGGCACCGACCATCATACTACGCTCAAAGTAGCTTAGGTCACTCGTTTTTCCCATTCTAACATTCAATCAAACAGTAACTGAATGTCTGTCTGTCTGTCTGTCTGTCTGTCTGTCTGTCTGTAGGAGCGAACCATTTTCATGAACGGGGTGGTTTACTTAATAAACTGAGTGTTTATCCATTCCTTAAGAGATCCATCATCCATACCTGTCATTGTCCTCCAGGACCCTCTGTTGCGCTCAATTTTTACCCTTGATAGGCACTAATCCAAACTATCCTCTTTTTTAAGAATAATCAAAACGTCTCCGGTGCTGCAGCCTCCTTCGTTTCCATGCTCTGTGTGGTATTAAAGATTCTGATTCATGCAGTGCTTTTATTATAATAATGCATATCTTTTCACCCAAACCTTTGTCTGAGAATCCTCAACCTTCTGGCTACTTTGTCAGGTTGCAGCCAAAGCCATGTAATGTTTACAAAACGAAGAACAGTTTCTAAAACTGTATATCTAAGACTCTGGTCTGTCCTAGGACTGAGGGTAAACATTAGACATGTTCTCTGGTCTGTCCTAGGACTGAGGGTAAACATTAGACATGTTCTCTGGTCTGTCCTAGGACTGAGGGTAAACATTAGACATGTTCTCTGGTCTGTCCTAGGACTGAGGGTAAACATTAGACATGTTCTCTGGTCTGTCCTAGGACTGAGGGTAAACATTAGACATGTTCTCTGGTCTGTCCTAGGACTGAGGGTAAACATTAGACAAAGAAGAAGAAAGTCCACTATGAAACAAAGATAAATGATATAAAGAATGAAGCTTTGGAGCTCCTTAAACTCAGCTCCATCATTCATTGAATCAGAACTCATTCTTCACTAAACCCACTGATATTGCCAACTACTTTAATGATTTTTTCATTGGCAAGATTAGGAAACTTAGACATGCCAGCAACACACACTGACACTACACATCCAAGTATATCTGACCAATTATGAAATACGAGAATTGTAATTTTGAATTCTGTGAAGTGAGTGTGGAAGAGGTGAAATAATTATTGTTGTCCATCAACAATAACAAACCACCGGGGTCTGACAATCTGGATGGAAAATTACTGAGGATAATAGCGGACGATATTGCCACTCCTATTTACCATATCTTCAATTTAAGCCTACTAGAAAGTGTGTTCCCTCAGGCCTGGAGGGAAGCTAAAGTCATTCTGAGACACAGAGACAGAGAGAGAGAGAGAGAGAGACAGAGAGAGAGACAGAGACAGAGACAGAGAGAGACAGAGAGAGAGACAGAGAGAGAGACAGAGAGAGAGACAGAGAGACAGAGACAGAGAGACAGAGACAGAGAGAGACAGATAGACAGATAGATAAAAGCTATAAAAAGACATTGCATAGTATGGGTGAATGGCTGAATATGTTCACTATACATTGTTACAGTATTAGGTGAAAGAAAATGATAAAGATATTGCAAGTTGATATAGTAAAGCCCCATTTACTGGCTCAAAAAGCCAACCAATCAGCCTGTTACCAACCCTTAAATATTTGACCAGATACAATGCCATTTTACAGTAAACAAATTGACAACAGACTTTCAGTACGCTTATAGGGAAAGAAATGAAACCAGCACAACACTTATATAAATGACTGCTGATTAGCTGAGAGAAATTGATGATATAAATATTGCGGGGCTGATTTGTTAGACTTCAGTCTGACAATATCAAACATAATCTGCAGAACTGGTGGTTTTTACTACTTCCTGTGGATAGATAGTAGTGCAAGCTTTAATTAACGTAACAAATGTGATTTATTTACAATCTATGATCATATCATAGAAACCTATTACTTTACTCACATAGTTGATAATAACTGGATGCAAATCTTTTGCCTTTGTTTTTTAACCCATAACATCTCAGGCCGGATGAAACCTGCTGGCGGGCCGGATCTGGCCCGCTGGCCGTATCTCTGACATCACTGCCCTAAAGTCTTCTTAGGTATGGCGCTACAAGCTTGGCACACCTGTATTTTGGGAGTTTCTCCCATTCTTTTTGCAGATCCTCTCAAGCTCTGTCAGGTTGGATGGGGAGCATTGCTGCACAGCTATTTTTAGGTCCCTCCAGAGATGTTCGATCGGGTTCAAGTCCGGGCTCTGATTGGGCCACTCAAGGACATTCAGAGACTTGTCCCAAAGCCACTCCTGCATTGTCTTGGCTGTGTGCTTAGGGTTGTTGTCCTGTTGGAAGTTGAACCTTCGCCCCAGTCTGAGGTCCTGAGTGCTCTGGAGCAGGTTTTCATCAAGGATCTCTGTACTTTGCTCCGTTCATCTTTCCCTCGATCCTGACTAGTCTCCCAGTCCCTGCCGCTGAAAAACATCTCCACACCATGATGCTGCCACCACCATGCTTCACCGTAGGGATGTTGTCAGGTTTCCTACAGACGTGAGGCTTGGCACTCAGGCCAAAGAGTTCAAACTTGGCTTCATCAGACCAGAGAATCTTGTTTCTCATGGTCAGAGTTCTTTAGGCTGTCATGTGACTTTTACTGAAGGGTGGCTTCCGTCTGCCCACTACAATAAAGATCTGATTGGTGGAGTTCTGCAGAGATGGTTGTCCTTCTGGAAGGTTCTCCCATCTACACAGTGGATCTCTGGAGCTCTGTCAGAGTGATCATCTTCTCCCCCGATTGCTCAGTTGTGGCCGGGCGGCCAGTCTTGGTGATTCCAAACTGCTTCCATTTAAGAATGATGGAGGTCACTGTGGTCTTTGGAACTTTCAATGATGCAATGCCACGACATAATCTTTTCTCAGAGCGCAACGGACAGTTAATTCGACCTCATGGCTTGGTTTTTGCTCTGACATTCACTGTCAACTGTGGGACCTTATATAGACAGCTGTGTGCCTTTCCAAACCATGTCCAATCAATGTAATTGACCACAGGTGGACTCCAATCAAGTTGTAGAAACATCTCAAGGATGATCAATGGAAACAGGATGCACCTGAGCTCAATTTTGAGTCTCATAGCAAAGGGTCTGAATACTTAAACAAGCATTTATCAAGAGTGTGTTATCAAGCATTTATCAAGAGTGTGTTATCAAGTATTTATCAAGAGTGTGTTATCAAGCATTTATCAAGAGTGTGTTATCAAGCATTTATCAAGAGTGTGTTATCAAGTATTTATCAAGAGTGTGTTATCAAGTATTTATCAAGAGTGTGTTATCAAGCATTTATCAAGAGTGTGTTATCAAGTATTTATCAAGAGTGTGTTACAAAATATAAAGAGTATTATCAAGCATTTGTAACCAAATACACCTGAGACGTCACATACAGAAACATTTCTGTCTGATGAAGAAATAAGTGAATAATCCAATGCTCACCTGTACTTGGTGAATTGCTACAGATGCTCAACTCGTCGTTGCAACCTTTTTAAAAAAGAAGAGAAAATCATTATTTATTATTTATTTTAAAGGGACAAAGCACATCAATTAACATTTCTGTAAATGTGCCAGATTCAGCCAGCTGGCTAGTTTCCATCTGTAGTCCAGATATATAATAGATAACATCACAAACATGAAACATTTATTAAAAACAAATCAATTAAAATAAATAACATTCCCAAATTCTATAAGTAAGAAGTTAAAAATAGTTATTGTTAAACATTTTTTACATGTTTTAATATTTGACAGTAGGGATATTCATTAATATACACATACACTAACTATCATATAAATATGGGTAACATTCATCATATAATTAAAAAAACTAACAAATTATTTAACCTTTATTTAACCAGGCAAGACAGTTAAGAACAAATTCTTATTTACAATGACGGCCTACACCGGCCAAATTCAGACGATGCTGGGCCAATTGTGCGCCACCCTATGGGACTCCCAATCACGGCCGGTTGTGATACAGCCTGGATTGGAACCAGGGTGTCTGTAGTGACGCCTTTAGGCTAGTCCTCTATGCTATATAGCTAGTGTAGGGCTTTGATTAAACTTTTCTTTCTCTAACAAATTGTAGCACAATCCAAATCAGAGAATAGTTTGCCATCTGTAGTGAACATGAATAGTCTGGCCAGAGATATACCAAACATTATTACACTGGTGAGTCATTATAATATAAAGGCAGTCAGTCATTATAATATCAAGGCAGACAGTCATTATAATATAAAGGCAGTCAGTCATTATAATATAAAGGCAGTCAGTCATTATAATATAAAGGCAGTCAGTCATTATAATATAAAGGCAGTCAGTCATTATAATATAAAGGCAGTCAGTCATTATAATATAAAGGCAGTCAGTCATTATAATATAAAGGCAGTCAGTCATTATAATATAAAGGCAGACAGTCATTATAATATAAAGGCAGTCAGTCATTATAATATAAAGGCAGTCAGTCATTATAATATAAAGGCAGTCAGTCATTATAATATAAAGGCAGTCAGTCATTATAATATAAAGGCAGCCAGTCATTATTATATAAAGGCAGCCTGTCATTATAATATAAAGGCAGTCAGTCATTAAGAAATAAAGGCAGCCAGCCAGTCATTATAATATAAAGGCAGCCAGCCAGTCATTATAATATAAAGGCAGCCAGCCAGTCATTATAATATAAAGGCAGTCAGTCAGACTTCCTGGGTTTTAGAATATTTCATTACCAGTGGCAGGATAAACAGGAAGATGGAACACACTACCAGGATGGAACACACTAACCGGATGGAACACACAACCAGGATGGAACATACAACCAGGATGGAACACACAACCAGTATGGAACATACAACCAGGATGTAACACACTACCAGGATGGAACATACAACCAGGATGTAACATACAACCAGGATGTAACACACTACCAGGATGGAACACACAACCAGGATGGAACCTACAACCAGGATGGAACACACTACCAGGATGGAACACACTACCAGGATGGAACACACTACCAGGATGGAACACACAACCAGGATGGAACATACAACCAGGATGGAACATACAACCAGGATGGAACATACAACCAGGATGTAACACACTACCAGGATGGAACATACAACCAGGATGGAACACACTACCAGGATGGAACACACTACCAGGATGGAACACACAACCAGGATGGAACATACAACCAGGATGTAACATACAACCAGGATGTGGTATATAGTGTGAGGTTTAGCTGAGGTAAAGGTGGGTGTGAAAGGAGGAGAGGAGAGGAAGGGATGGGGTGTGTTAATATGTTAAGGTAATATATTAAGGTAATATGTTAAGGTAATATGTTAAGGTAATATGTTAAGGTAATATGGTCAGGTAATATGTTAAGGTAATATGTTAAGGTAATATGGTCAGGTAATATGGTCATGTAATATGTTAAGGTAATATGTTAAGGTAATATGTTAAGGTAATATATTAAGGTAATATGTTAAGGTAATATATTAAGGTAATATGTTAAGGTAATATGTTAAGGTAATATGTTAAGGTAATATATTAAGGTAATATGTTAAGGTAATATATTAAGGTAATATGGTCAGGTAATATGTTAAGGTAATATGTTGAGGTAATATGTTAAGGTAATATGGTCAGGTAATATGGTCAGGTAATATGTTAAGGTAATATATTAAGGTAATATGTTAAGGTAATATATTAAGGTAATATGTTAAGGTAATATATTAAGGTAATATGTTAAGGTAATATGTTAAGGTAATATGTTAAGGTAATATGTTAAGGTAATATATTAAGGTAATATGTTAAGGTAATATATTAAGGTAATATGTTAAGGTAATATATTAAGGTAATATGTTAAGGTAATATGTTAAGGTAATATGTTAAGGTAATATATTAAGGTAATATGTTAAGGTAATATGTTAAGGTAATATGTTAAGGTAATATATTAAGGTAATATGTTAAGGTAATATATTAAGGTAATATGTTAAGGTAATATGTTAAGGTAATATGTTAAGGTAATATGTTAAGGTAATATGTTAAGGTAATATGTTAAGGTAATATATTAAGGTAATATGTTAAGGTAATATATTAAGGTAATATGTTAAGGTAATATGTTAAGGTAATATGTTAAGGTAATATGTTAAGGTAATATATTAAGGTAATATGTTAAGGTAATATATTAAGGTAATATGTTAAGGTAATATGTTAAGGTAATATGGTCAGGTAATATATTAAGGTAATATGTTAAGGTAATATATTAAGGTAATATGTTAAGGTAATATATTAAGGTAATATGTTAAGGTAATATGTTAAGGTAAATGCACAAATTGGCCCAGCATCGTCCAGGTTTGGCCCGGGGTAGGACGTCATTGTAAATAAGAATTTGTTCTGAACTAACTTGCCTAGTTAGATAAAACAAATATTTAAAAAAAGACATCTGATGGAATGGAGGGGAAACATTATTTTGTTGTATTGTTTGTATATTGTTGCATTTTAAATGTCCTTGTCTATCATGGTTTTGTTACTTATAGTGTTTGGTGATTTTTGTGGACCCCAGGAAGAGTAGCTGCTGCTTCTAAAAAGGCTAATGGGGTTCCTAATAAACACATCCTAATGGACTTGTTGATTAAACAGAACCAATAGTTAGTTATTGGTTACAGTTGTCATTTTAGCAACAGACCTTCATTCAAGTAAGGGATACAGGATGATATGTCTACCATTGGATAGGCCTATAGATATTGTACCAGACACTACATTATTGCCTCATTTGATTTGTATTGGGTTTCTTAATCACATAACTGTCAGAGGTGTCTGGAACACTAACTTTCTATACTAATAAAATAAGCCAATGTGTGCTCAGTGCATGTAGATAATAATGACATGAGAAATGTCAATGTAGAACGAAACACGAGCTGATACAAACATAACGCCTGTCCCTCTTAATAAATACTGTACACATCAGATCCATTTTATAAACGTTTTCAATTTATTTTTCCTTCTAAAAGGGTAAAAAACAGTCGTTTATTCTCCAAAAGAAAACGCACAAAGTAATCCTGTCGTCTCAGTTGACAGCTATTGTTCTTGGACACAAAGGAAGAGGGTCCTTGGCTGGCGGGCGCAGCTCAGTCCATTCCGTCAGAACCCCTGATCACCAAACACCGAACAAAGCCACGTGCAAAAGAAGAGAACACGGGATTCTGTCAGTGTCAACATTAAAGTGTATTCAATTCAGACTAGTAATTAGACTAGTAAACAAAAAACTTCCCATTTGTGTGGAAAGTGTTCGTCGTGCATAATGATGAGCAGTGTCAGTGGATTGGCTACTAATAATCCATATCCTTTGTGTAGGCTACAATGTGCAATGTTCATAGCTTGCCATATCAGATCATAATAAAATCCAATAATTTCACAAGCGGTAGTCAGCAGCTTTTTAGGTGAATAAGGGCAGATCGTTTGTCCACTTTTCCAAAAGCAGCGGCGCTTTCAACTCCTTTCAACCATTCTTTACATTTCTTAACCACCGTCTCATCCACATCGCCATCTTCTTCTTCATATTCCACGTCATCGTATTTATTTTCATCGTTTAGTAAAGAGATTTTTACTATGGTTGTAATGTCCTCTGCATGTTCCAGATTGGCGACAGGGATGATCGTGCTTTTGGAACCAGTCCGTTTGGATGGAACGACTCGCCTGTGCCGAAAGTCCACGGACGCGCAACACTTCTGCTGTTTGGATAGCATCTGTTTCTCTAAACTGCGCTTTTGAATAACGAGAATGGCCTCCGGTGTGAGGCTCAGAGAGAATTTCATCTCCCGTTCTTCTCCTGCCTCGTCTTTTCCCATGGAACTCCAGGAGGACTGCTTACTTCTGTCCCGGTGTGTGGTGGAGTCCTGAGTTAATTTAGGTAAAGTTAGACAGGAGTTATTTAGACCTTCTGTCTCCTGAATCGGGAGTTTGGATTTCTGTTGCTGGGGTTTTCGCCCCAAATTCATCAGATTGGCAGTAGTCCAAGGCTTCGAGATCTTTTCCTTCTCGGAGTCTTTTTCCTCCATCTGTTTCTTTTTCTTGAACAGCTCTCTCCCAGGAGAAGAGATTCGTTGTAGATTCATCGACGGAAAAGGCATTATTGGGATTTAAGTGATCCGACCACAACAACGTCGTATTTTAAACAAAATAAGAATAAAGTCGTATACTGTGAAGAGATATACTGTATTCTAATTGCATTATCCGATGAAATGGATGAGATGTATGTTGATCGTTAGGGGAACCTGCTCTAGAGCTGCCGGTTATCTGGGATTCTAGGGATGGTTGGTGGGAGGCGTGGCCAAGACAGCGGAACAAAGGCTGTATGAACACATAGTGACGTCATCGAGACGGTCCTCCAGATGGAACGGTAGTCTATTCTTGTTGAATGTAAAATGAAAAACTGCAAAGGTGCTTCAACAAAGTACTGAGTAAAGGGTCTGAATACTTATGTAAATGTGACTTGAGTTTTTGTTATTAAAATATTTGCTAAAATTTCTAAAAACAAGTTTTTGCTTTGTCATTATGGGGTGATGAGGAAAAGGCAACTATTTAATACAATGTTAGAATAAGGCTGTAACGCAACAACATGTTGAAAAAGTCAAGGGGTCTGAATACTTTCCGAACGCATTGTATTCTAGTCAAGGCCATCCTATTGAACTATTGTTGAACATATACTATTCTTCAGATATATTACATATTGGATCCATCTAGTCTGTACATCACACACACGACTCTGACATCGCTCCTCCTAATATTCTTATATTCCATTCTTTTACTTTTTAGATGTGTGTATTGTTAGACATTACTGCACTGTTGGAGCTAGGAACACACGCATTTCGCTACAGCCACGATAACATCTGCTAAATGTGTGTATGGACCAATACAATGTAATTTTATTTAATTAGCTAAATATGCTTATTGTTACAATGACATCAGAAACCGCTAGATCTGGGAGCAGGCTAATATAGAAGGTTTTTAGGTCATGTCAAGATCACACGGAGCAGGTCTCAACTAGGGCTGGGCGATATGACGATATATATCGTATGACGATAGAAAAACGTCTATCGTTTTATATTATTATAGTTATTTCATTGTGTCGCAGATCCCACTCTTTACGGCAATGTTTTTCGTCAATTGGACAACGCTTTGCGTTCGTGTGGAAGGTAATTTGCAACACAACCAAACATGGAGGAAAGAGTGAACGTGGCACAGAGCTCGAACCTAAAAGAGTTCGGTCCCATGGACGTGGTTTGGGTATGAAGTCTGACACGGAGCAGAAAACCGTCCTCTGCTAAATATACCGCAGGCCGGTCCCGACCACAGGCCCAAACACCACTAACCTCTTATCACCTACACAAGAATCACGTGAAACAGTACTGAGAGTCTAGATGAGACCCAGAAAGTACAGTCAAGTTCTGAAAACAAACCCCGACTCGGACGGTGCAAGAGGCTTTGGCCCGCGGTACATCATATGGCAAAGACCTCTGCCGTTACATCTTCCACCAGTTTACACGGTCGAGAAATGGGGTTCCGTGAGTTGGTGCCAACACTCGACCCAAGGTACCAACACTCGACCCAAGGTACCAACACTCGACCCAAGGTACCAACACTCGACCCAAGGTACCAACACTCGACACAAGGTACCAACACTCGACCCAAGGTACCAACACTCGACCCAAGGTACCAACACTCGACCCAAGGTACCAACACTCGACACAAGGTACCAACACTCGACCCAAGGTACCAACACTCGACCCAAGGTACCAAATGCCAAGCCGAAAACACTTGAATCCAGTAGAGTTGCCTCGATTATATCAAGAGTGTCGGGCCAAAGCAGAGGAAATCCACAAGGTATTGTACTGCGCTACAACAACACATACAGTGGGGAGAACAAGTATTTGAAACACTGCCGATTTTGCAGGTTTTCCTACTTACAAAGCATGTAGAAGTCTGTAATTTTTATCATAGGTACTCTTCAACTGTGAGTGACGGAATCTAAAACAAACATCCAGAAAATCACATTGTATGATTTTTAAGTAATTCATTTGCATTTTATTGCATGACATAAGTATTTGATGCATCAGAAAAGCAGAACTTAATATTTGGTACAGAAACCTTTGTTTGCAATTACAGAGATCATACGTTTCCTGTAGTTCTTGACCAGGTTTGCACACACTGCAGCAGGGATTTTGGCCCACTCCTCCATACAGATCCTTCAGGTTTCGGGGCTGTCGCTGGGCAATACGGACTTTCAGCTCCCTCCAAAGATTTTCTATTGGGTTCAGGTCTGGAGACTGGCTAGGCCACTCCAGGACCTTGAGATGCTTCTTACGGAGCCACTCCTTAGTTGCCCTGGCTGTGTGTTTCAGGTCGTTGTCATGCTGGAAGACCCAGCCACGACCCATCTTCAATGCTCTTACTGAGGGAAGGAGGTTGTTGGCCAAGATCTCGCGATACATGGCCCCATCCATCCTCCCCTCAATACGGTGCAGTCGTCCTGTCCCCTTTGCAGAAAAGCATCCCAAAAGAATGATGTTTCCACCTCCATGCTTCACGGTTGGGATGGTGTTCTTGGGGTTGTACTCATCCTTCTGGAGTTTAGACCAAAAAGCTCTATTATTGTCTTATCAGACCACATGACCTCCCATTCCTCCTCTGGATAATCCAGATGGTCATTGGCAAACTTCAGACGGGCCTGGACATGCGCTGGCTTGAGCAGGGGGACCTTGCGTGCGCTGCAGGATTTTAATCCATGACGGCGTAGTGTGTTACTAATGGTTTTCTTTGAGACTGTGGTCCCAGCTCTCTTCAGGTCATTGACCAGGTCCTGCCGTGTAGTTCTGGGCTGATCCCTCACCTTCCTCATGATCATTGATGCCCCACAAGGTGAGATCTTGCATGGTGCCCCAGACCGAGGGAGATTGACCGTCATCTTGAACTTCTTCCATTTTCTAATAATTGCGCCAACAGTTGTTGCCTTCTCACCAAGCTGCTTGCCTATTGTCCTGTAGCCCATCCCAGCCACAGCTCTCTGGTCTTGGCCATTGTGGAGAGGTTGGAGTCTGTTTGAGTGTGTGGACAGGTGTCTTTTATACAGGTAACGAGTTCAAACAGGTGCAGTTAATACAGGTAATGAGTGGAGAACAGGAGGGCTTCTTAAAGAAAAACTAACAGGTCTGTGAGAGCCGGAATTCTTACTGGTTGGTAGGTGATCAAATACTTATGTCATGCAATAAAATGCAAATTAATTATATAAAAAAAAATCATACAATACTTGTTCTCCCCACTGTATGTGGACGATCCAACAGCCATATATATATATATATATATATGTTACATGCTTAATTGAAAATTTGCACAAAAGGTTCTAAATTAAAGGAGAAAATGAAAAACCATATAACATTTTATTCAAAATGTAATAAGAAATAGGCCTTTACATGTGGTCATTTTATATCAACTATTTATTCATTGAATCTACAGAAAATGTGCTATATCGTGATATGTATCATTATCGGGATATGATATTTTGGTCATATCACCCAGCCCTAGTCTCAACTGCAAGGGGAGATTTCTTATGTCACTCAATGCACACATGAGGATCTGGGTCGTGCTCGGTAGGCACCAAGAAAACGGACTGAAATAGAGGGTTATGTCCAATAAGAAATGTCAATTTTTCCCGTTGCAAAGCATTTTGAAATATTTTTGCTATGGTGTGCCTTAATGAACACAACCCAGTGGTACAGAAGCTCCTTAACCTTCGGTCTTTGGCTGAGAAAAGCCAAGACTGGGATCTGGGATTTAATGTGGTGTGATCGTCTGTCTGTCCGTCTGCCGCCCCAGGCAGGGTAGGGAACTGTAGTTATCTATTAACAGTTTAGTAGCATAACTCAATGTGTCTATCAGTCACATTATTTACACATCACTGACTTGGACACATGGGCTGAAGAGATGCAATATGTTACAAGGAATCCCTTAGAATACAAATGCTCGCACAGAGATCTGTGTCTACTTCTGTGTTTTAGGAAGTGATAAGAATGACAACAACATTTGAGGGTAAACTAAGTTAGTTTTTCTGAATGGAGTGCAGTTTCAAAATGAAAACATTTGTTGATGTCATTCATCAAAAATAGTCTTATTCCATTCTTCTAAAGAAGGAAAACTAATGTTAAAATATCAGCAAATATTATTTTATTTAGACAAAATACAAAGCAGAAAAAGTTAAGGCATTGAGTTGCATTTTCAGTTTTACAGGCATCATATTGTAAAATGTCTATAGGCCTTTACCTGCTCTGAAAGAACAAGATAGAAAATGTGTCTTTTTGCAGGGTCAGGGGTCAATTCAAATTGAAAGCAGTCAATTCAGGAAGTATACTAAAATTCCAATTCAATAATTGAAAACATTTAATCTATTTGAATGACTTTTCAACAAACTGAAACGTGAAAGCTACTTATTTTGAGTTATCTTTTTATTTTAAATTTAAATGACTTCTGGAATGGACTGCCTTCAATTAGAATTGGCCCCAACCCTGTCTTGGTGAAAAATATTTACACTTCAAGCATTCACCTCGCTCTCTTTCACCGGAAGCACTTAAAACACAGACAGAATCGGAGTGTAAAACAAAAATATGAGATTTTGCATCAAGCAGGGTCAATTCCATGTCAATTCAGGAAGTAAAGCATTCTCAATGAGAACAATAGAATTTGAATTTGTCAACTTACTGAATTAAATACATTTAAATGGAATTGACCCCAACCCTGGTAAGCATAATATGAATACACTTTAGTTTTGGATAACTGTTATACAATTATTGGAAATATTAACGATTCAGTGTGAAACAGCAATGAAAATATATATTAGAAAATATAAAGGAAAAATACAATTCCAAAACCAAAATATTTTACATAAATCCACTCTGCATATTTGGGACTAGTCTTCACATGAAAAAGTGGACAGTCTGGAAACATTAGACCTGGGTTTCCTGGAGTGCCAGGTGGGTGGGGTTTGTAGATTTATATTGTTCCATCACGCCAGGCAAGCTCAATCAAGCGTAGCTAAAGAGATTTCAAATAGTGTTTGAACCCACGTCTGTTCTCTAACTCAGACAGCTGGTGAAGACCTTCATCACTGCATCCCTAGAGAAAGAAGAGGGAAAACAGTGTTAGAGAATCACTGATACATGACAAAGATTTCATAAAGGGTGTTTACAGTATATCACCAGAAAGGTACTACTGCATCTAGAGATGGTACTACTACTACTGCATCTAGAGATGGTACTACTACATCTAGAGATGGTACTACTACATCTAGAGATGGTACTACTACATCTAGAGATGGTACTACTACATCTAGAGATGGTACTACTACATCTAGAGATGGTACTACTACATCTAGAGATGGTACTACTACTACATCTAGAGATGGTACTACTACTACTACTACATCTAGAGATGGTACTACTACTACTACTACTACATCTAGAGATGGTACTACTACTACTACTACATCTAGAGATGGTACTACTACTACTCCTACATCTAGAGATGGTACTACTACTACTACTACTCCTACATCTAGAGATGGTACTACTACTACTACTACTCCTACATCTAGAGATGGTACTACTACTACTACATCTAGAGATGGTACTACTACTACTACTACTACATCTAGAGATGGTACTACTACTACTACATCTAGAGATGGTACTACTACTACATCTAGAGATGGTACTACTACTACATCTAGAGATGGTACTACTACTACTACTACATCTAGAGATGGTACTACTACTACTACTACATCTAGAGATGGTACTACTACTACTACATCTAGAGATGGTACTACTACTACTACATCTAGAGATGGTACTACTACTACTACTACTACTACTACATCTAGAGATGGTACTACTACTACATCTAGAGATGGTACTACTACTACTACTACTACATCTAGAGATGGTACTACTACTACTACTACATCTAGAGATGGTACTACTACTACTACATCTAGAGATGGTACTACTACTACTACATCTAGAGATGGTACTACTACTACTACATCTAGAGATGGTACTACTACTACTACTACTACATCTAGAGATGGTACTACTACTACTACTACTACTACATCTAGAGATGGTACTACTACTACTACTACATCTAGAGATGGTACTACTACTACTACTACTACTACATCTAGAGATGGTACTACTACTACTACTACTACTACATCTAGAGATGGTACTACTACTACTACTACTACATCTAGAGATGGTACTACTACTACTACTACTACATCTAGAGATGGTACTACTACTACTACTACTACATCTAGAGATGGTACTACTACTACTACTACTACATCTAGAGATGGTACTACTACTACATCTAGAGATGGTACTACTACTACTACTACTACTACTACTACTACATCTAGAGATGGTACTACTACTACTACATCTAGAGATGGTACTACTACTACATCTAGAGATGGTACTACTACTACTACTACTACTACTACTACTACTACTACTACTACATCTAGAGATGGTACTACTACTACTACTACTACTACTACTACTACTACTACTACTACTACTACTACTACATCTAGAGATGGTACTACTACTACTACTACATCTAGAGATGGTACTACTACATCTAGAGATGGTACTACTACTACTACATCTAGAGATGGTACTACTACTACTACTACATCTAGAGATGGTACTACTACTACTACTACTACTACTACATCTAGAGATGGTACTACTACTACTACTACTACTACATCTAGAGATGGTACTACTACTACTACTACTACTACATCTAGAGATGGTACTACTACTACTACTACTACTACTACTACTACTACTACTACTACTACTACTACTACTACTACATCTAGAGATGGTACTACTACTACTACTACTACTACATCTAGAGATGGTACTACTACTACTACTACTACATCTAGAGATGGTACTACTACTACTACATCTAGAGATGGTACTACTACTACTACTACTACTACATCTAGAGATGGTACTACTACTACTACTACTACTACTACTACTACATCTAGAGATGGTACTACTACTACTACATCTAGAGATGGTACTACTACTACTACATCTAGAGATGGTACTACTACTACTACTACTACTACTACATCTAGAGATGGTACTACTACTACTACATCTAGAGATGGTACTACTACTACTACTACTACATCTAGAGATGGTACTACTACTACTACTACATCTAGAGATGGTACTACTACTACTACTACTACATCTAGAGATGGTACTACTACTACTACTACATCTAGAGATGGTACTACTACTACTACTACATCTAGAGATGGTACTACTACTACTACTACTACTACTACTACTACTACTACTACTACTACTACTACTACTACTACTACATCTAGAGATGGTACTACTACTACTACATCTAGAGATGGTACTACTACTACTACTACTACAACATCTAGAGATGGTACTACTACTACTACTACTACTAATACTACAACATCTAGAGATGGTACTACTACTACTACTACTACATCTAGAGATGGTACTACTACTACTACTACATCTAGAGATGGTACTACTACTACTACATCTAGAGATGGTACTACTACTACTACATCTAGAGATGGTACTACTACTACTACATCTAGAGATGGTACTACTACTACTACATCTAGAGATGGTACTACTACTACTACATCTAGAGATGGTACTACTACTACTACTACTACTACTACTACATCTAGAGATGGTACTACTACTACTACTACTACATCTAGAGATGGTACTACTACTACTACTACTACTACTACATCTAGAGATGGTACTACTACTACATCTAGAGATGGTACTACTACTACATCTAGAGATGGTACTACTACTACTACTACATCTAGAGATGGTACTACTACTACTACTACTACTACTACTACTACTACTACTACATCTAGAGATGGTACTACTACTACTACTACATCTAGAGATGGTACTACTACTACTACTACATCTAGAGATGGTACTACTACTACTACTACTACTACTACTACATCTAGAGATGGTACTACTACTACTACTACTACTACTACTACATCTAGAGATGGTACTACTACTACTACTACATCTAGAGATGGTACTACTACTACATCTAGAGATGGTACTACTACTACATCTAGAGATGGTACTACTACTACTACTACATCTAGAGATGGTACTACTACTACTACTACTACATCTAGAGATGGTACTACTACTACTACTACATCTAGAGATGGTACTACTACTACTACTACTACTACTACATCTAGAGATGGTACTACTACTACTACTACATCTAGAGATGGTACTACTACTACTACTACTACTACTACATCTAGAGATGGTACTACTACTACTACATCTAGAGATGGTACTACTACTACTACTACTACTACATCTAGAGATGGTACTACTACTACTACTACATCTAGAGATGGTACTACTACTACTACATCTAGAGATGGTACTACTACTACTACATCTAGAGATGGTACTACTACTACTACATCTAGAGATGGTACTACTACTACTACTACTACTACATCATCTAGAGATGGTACTACTACTACTACTACATCATCTAGAGATGGTACTACTACTACATCTAGAGATGGTACTACTACTACTACTACATCATCTAGAGATGGTACTACTACTACTACTACATCATCTAGAGATGGTACTACTACTACTACATCTAGAGATGGTACTACTACTACTACTACTACTACATCTAGAGGTGGTACTACTACTACTACTACTACATCTAGAGATGGTACTACTACTACTACATCTAGAGATGGTACTACTACTACTACTACTACATCTAGAGATGGTACTACTACTACTACTACTACTACTACTACTACATCTAGAGATGGTACTACTACTACTACTACATCTAGAGATGGTACTACTACTACTACTACTACATCTAGAGATGGTACTACTACTACTACTACTACTACTACTACTACATCTAGAGATGGTAATACTACTACTACTACTACTACATCTAGAGATGGTACTACTACTACTACTACTACTACATCTAGAGATGGTACTACTACATCTAGAGATGGTACTACTACATCTAGAGATGGTACTACTACTACTACATCTAGAGATGGTACTACTACTACTACATCTAGAGATGGTACTACTACTACTACATCTAGAGATGGTACTACTACTACTACTACTACTACATCTAGAGATGGTACTACTACTACTACTACATCTAGAGATGGTACTACTACTACTACTACATCTAGAGATGGTACTACTACTACTACTACATCTAGAGATGGTACTACTACTACTACTACTACTACTACTACTACTACATCTAGAGATGGTACTACTACTACTACTACATCTAGAGATGGTACTACTACTACTACTACATCTAGAGATGGTACTACTACTACTACATCTAGAGATGGTAATACTACTACTACATCTAGAGGTGGTAATACTACTACTACTACTACTACTACTACTACATCTAGAGATGGTACTACTACTACTACTACTACATCTAGAGATGGTACTACTACTACTACTACTACATCTAGAGATGGTACTACTACTACTACTACTACTACTACTACATCTAGAAATGGTACTACTACTACTACTACTACTACATCTAGAAATGGTACTACTACTACTACTACTACATCTAGAAATGGTACTACTACTACTACTACTACATCTAGAAATGGTACTACTACTACTACTGCACCTAGAGATGGTACTACTGCACCTAGAGATGGTACTACTGCATCTGTACTACTGCATCTAGAAATGGTACTACTACTACTACTACATCTAGAAATGGTACTACTACTACTACTACTACTACTACTACATCTAGAGATGCTACTACTACTACATCTAGAGATGCTACTACTACTACATCTAGAGATGCTACTACTACTACATCTAGAGATGCTACTACTACTACTACTACTACTACTACATCTAGAGATGCTACTACTACTACTACTACTACATCTAGAGATGCTACTACTACTACTACTACTACTACTACTACTACTACTACTACTACTACATCTAGAGATGGTACTACTGCATCTAGAGATGGTACTACTGCATCTGTACTACTGCATCTAGAGATGGTACTACTACATCTAGAGATGGTACTACTACATCTAGAGATGCTACTACTACTACATCTAGAGATGCTACTACTACTACATCTAGAGATGCTACTCCTACTACATCTAGAGATGCTACTACTACTACTCCTACTACATCTAGAGATGCTACTACTACTACTCCTACTACATCTAGAGATGCTACTACTACTACATCTAGAGATGCTACTACTACTACTACTACTACATCTAGAGATGCTACTACTACTACTACTACTACTACTACTACTACTACTACTACTACTACTACTACTACTACTACTACTACTACTACTACATCTAGAGATGGTACTACTACATCTAGAGATGGTACTACTACATCTAGAGATGGTACTACTACATCTAGAGATGGTACTACTACATCTAGAGATGGTACTACTACATCTAGAGATGGTACTACTACATCTAGAGATGGTACTACTACATCTAGAGATGGTACTACTGCATCTAGAGATGGTACTACTGCATCTAGAGATGGTACTACTGCATCTAGAGATGGTACTACTGCATCTAGAGATGGTACTACTGCATCTAGAGATGGTACTACTGCATCTAGAGATGGTACTACTGCATCTAGAGATGGTACTCTACAGTATTGCGATTGCATTTTATTATATTCATCTGTTTTAGGTGTGGCTCAGCATATTTAATTATGTTTTGGCGGAAAAGCAGCACATGCTCAGTGATGCCCCTCCCCTTTCCACACTCCAGGTATTGGAATGATGCATCACGACCAGCAATCACCACGGCAACAGCAAAACAAGGTCACTCTTCCATCTCATTCCTCATTCTCTCCCCCTCATTCTTTCTTTCTGTCTCCGTTCAACCGCTCTCTCTATCCTTACCCATGTGTTGCTAGGCAGACTTTCCCTGCCTGCCACCCTCAACAAGCTAAACCAGCAAAGGTTAAAAGGAGGGCGGAGAGAAGAGGGGGTTGGTGGGAAAGACCGGTGACTCTCCTAATACTCTGGTTTGCAGTGAGCTCACCCCTTCACATAAAGAAACACACACTCCCCATCTCTCCACTATCCTCATTTGCCCTACACTGGAGGCAACAGACTGCTATTTTAACAACCGGCTTCCTAAAACACACCACATAAATAACTGATATTTTACTGAAATTATGAAACCCCGGTGCAAGTCTACTCTAGGATACCACAGATAGGCTGTGTCTCAAATGGCACCCTATTCCCCATAAAGCACACTAACTTTGACCAGAGTCCTATGGGATACCTTATGGGCCGTGGTCAAAAGTAGTGCACTGTATAGGTAATAGGGTGACGTTTGGGACACAGACAGAGTTACCTGAGCTGGCGACTGGGGAGAGCAGCAGGTTTAACCAGGGACTGGGGAGAATAGCGAGTTATTTTGTGATATAATTGGTAATTACAGTCTTGTCCCATCGCTGCAACTGGCGACCAAAGTCAGCTTACAGGCGCCCGGCCCGCAACAAGGCTGACGCAGGGCCAATAGTGCGTCGCCTCATGGGTCTCCCGGTCACGGCCGGCTGCGACAGAGCCCGGGATCGAACCCGTGTCTATAGTAATGCCTCAAGCCTTAGACTACTGCGCCTCTCGGGAGGCCCTGCCGCTAGCATTTCTTAATGAGATAGATAGATACTTTATTGATCCACGAGGGGAAATTTCTTTGTCAAGCAGCTACAAAAAAAAAAAAAAAAAAAAACATAGGGCAGGTGCAAAATGCTAGAACGAAAATACACAAAAGACAGATACACGATACATAGTGCTGCAGAGGAGCTACTTTTTCCACCACTGGATACACTAAACATGTGTATGTCGAATGTGCTGAAATCAGTGCTTAAATTTGTCAAATCGGGAGGTGCCAGATCAAAAAGTGAGCGTGAGTGGGGGGTGACCTGGGGGGGGGTCGCTCTACCTTTATAATATGTGTCTGATGTGTCTGAGATTTTGTTGTCTATGGATCTGTTGGGGCGGTATGCAAATTGGAGAGTGTCTAGGGTGTGGAGTTGGTGTGCCATGACCAGCCTCTCAAAGCACTTCATGATTACAGATGTGAGTGCTACAGGTCGGTAGTCATTGTGACATGAAGCCATAGAGTTCTTGGCAAAAAGGAATGGCTTCAGTGCCGTTTACCAGAGTGTGTCTGTCTGGCAGTGTTTCATAGGGAATCATGTTACCGAACAGGTCGCGGTGTTGGAATATTGACAAGTGGCAGTTGGGATACAAGTGAACTCTGATCTTCTCAATTCTCATTTTGCCCCAAAAAGTATCTGACTGGAGTGATCACTATCCAACACATCAGCAAGTGGTCACTCCATAAAAGGCCTAGGGGTCAAGGGTTATATCAACATTAGCCAGCGTTGTCTTATGTAAACAAGTCTGAAGCGCTGCGTAATGGGCAGGTCCATTTCCCTGTCTGGAGGTTCTGACTGCTATGATTATCAGCTGTGCACGCTCTACCCCTAGTGGGCACTGGGCAAGTAAACGTAATCCATACCCAACTGTCCCAGTAAGTCATGACAAGCACACTTTATGACCAAAAGTATCCTATTTACACATTGTAGTCAATTTTGACACTAGAATGAATATTTCGGACTCTTATTGACGCTATATGCCGTTTAAAACAGAGAGAAGTTGGTTCTAAGGGGCATTTGACCTTTAACATGAGGTGTGTGTTAACTGGATCACTGAAAACCATAAACCCAGGGCTCTAAAGGGCCACCAATTTGGTTGCATATGCAATAAAATATTTTGCTGTGCGATCAGCAGTTTTATTTTGGGAGCACTGTGCGACAGAACCTCCCAGCTAATAGTTGCAGTAATGATAAAGCTTTGCTGTACAGTTGTTCCTAGAGAAATATCCTAGAGAAAGAAGTGAGTGCAGATTCAATAGCGCCATGGTTGCAAAATGGCTTGCTCCTAGCCCAACCAGGTCAAAAGATCTGACCATTATGACAAAACGGCTTGCTCCTAGCCCAACCAGGTCAAAAGATCTGACCCATATGACAAAACGGCTTGCTCCTAGCCCAAACAGGTCAAAAGATCTGACCCATATGACAAAACGGCTTGCTCCTAGCCCAACCAGGTCAAAAGATCTGACCCATATGACAAAACGGCTTGCTCCTAGCCCAACCAGGTCAAAAGATTTGACCCATATTACTTTTTTTCCTTCTGATAGCGAATCTCCCGGGATAAGCAACGTCGTTCTAAAACAACTGGTGCGTCGTTAACCATTAGTTTACACTTGTTCAGTTATGTTAACAACCTGGTAACTTTAGTATATCCAAACATTTAGAGGCACAGAAAGAAACAAAGGGATATCTTCTTCAGGAGATCAATGATCATAGCAATGAATCAATGACAAATCTCTTGCATCACAAACCTGACATTGTTTGTGTACAATTTTCTATGTAATGCATCTCAATAGGAAAATTTGTCTTTTACACAAATGCAGAAACCTGATGTTCCACAAATGACACATTTCAATGACAGGTATTCCGATCAACATTTTAGGTTTTTATAATTAAACTAATGTCTGTAGTGTAACATTAGTTTTTAGGGCAAATATGTGCTTCAAAAGTAGCTAGAATTCATACAGGCTGTAGATCAGTCCATTTATACCATCTTATTGTCATGTGGTGCTCCTAGCTGTTTAAACTTGGAGCACTAGTGCTACCATTGAATTGTTGTAATTTAGAGCCCAGCTTGTTCCTGATCACAGAGTCCTGCCTGAAATCACACACAGCCAGGATCATCACTGATAAATAACGAGAAACAGGGTAACAATCACCGTTAAGCTGTGTAGTAACACTATAACAAACACTGCCCGTTAAGCTGTGTAGTAACACTATAACAAACACTGCCCGTTAAGCTGTGTAGTAACACTATAATAAACATTGTAATTACTACAGTTAACATGATCCAAACTTAGCCCACAAGGCACTGGGTTCCACAAATGAAACGGTATCCTCTTACCTGGCAAATGGAATGTAAGAGATGCTGTACCTGAAGAGAAGAAAACAACAGAACACTGAGTAAATATTATACAGGTGTACTGTACAGGTGTATTATACAGGTGTACCATACAAGTGTACTATACAGGTGTACCATACAGGTGTACTATACAAGTGTACCATACAGGTAGTTCTGCATGCAAAATGACTTGTAGATCAATGACTGTCAACACAGTTACATGCTTAGTTTGACCCTGAAGGAGAGGACACATCAGTTGTCACAAAAGATGAGGTATTTTCAGAAGGTAGAAGGAAAGTAATATGAGCTAAAACATTCTATAAATCTGCAATTGGTAATGTCCTACTGAGCCGACATATACGGATTGAATTTAGGCCTAAATTGAATGCACTGTAAGTGGAGTGTTACTTACCACGTCATAGCCAAGAACTGGAGAACGCAGAAGATGATGGCCAGTCCCTTCTTGTTCCACTACAGAGAGAATGTCATGTCTATTCTCAAACAGCTGTGTTGTAGATGTGGATACACTGGTCTATGTACTATAACACAACTCATTCCTGGGGACCCCAAGGGGTGAAGGTTTACGTTTTTGCCGTAGTACTACACAGCTGATTTAAATCAAACCATCATCAAGCTATGATTTGAATCAGCTGTGTAGTGCTACGGCAAAAACCCAAATCTACACTCCTTGGAGTTCCCAAAACTGAGTTAGGGAAATGCTAAGCTAGGGTCACTGTGACTGTAAGCTAACGGTTTCAGAGGCTTTCAGATACTTACCCAGAAAACTGCACAAAGCGTCAAAATGAGACAGAGCTGGAGGCAGAAAGAGACAATCTCAATTAACTTTTAAATATTGATTCAATTCATGAATTATCTGATTATCAATCATCTACTGTGAGTGATGTACTTCAGATGACCTCTCAGCGTTGTGCCCTAACAATCACCGTTAAGCTGTGTAGTAACACTATAACAAACACTGCCCGTTAAGCTGTGTAGTAACACTATAACAAACACTGCCCGTTAAGCTGTGTAGTAACACTATAATAAACATTGTAATTACTACAGTTAACATGATCCAAACTTAGCCCACAAGGCACTGGGTTCCACAAATGAAACGGTATTCCTGGGGACCCCAAGGGGTGAAGGTTTACGTTTTTGCCGTAGTACTACACAGCTGATTTAAATCAAACCATCATCAAGCTATGATTTGAATCAGCTGTGTAGTGCTACGGCAAAAACCCAAATCTACACTCCTTGGAGTTCCCAAAACTGAGTTAGGGAAATGCTAAGCTAGGGTCACTGTGACTGTAAGCTAACGGTTTCAGAGGCTTTCAGATACTTACCCAGAAAACTGCACAAAGCGTCAAAATGAGACAGAGCTGGAGGCAGAAAGAGACAATCTCAATTAACTTTTAAATATTGATTCAATTCATGAATTATCTGATTATCAATCATCTACTGTGAGTGATGTACTTCAGATGACCTCTCAGCGTTGTGCCCTAACAATCACCGTTAAGCTGTGTAGTAACACTATAACAAACACTGCCCGTTAAGCTGTGTAGTAACACTTGTTCCACTACAGAGAGAATGTCATGTCTATTCTCAAACAGCTGTGTTGTAGATGTGGATACACTGGTCTATGTACTATAACACAACTCATTCCTGGGGACCCCAAGGGGTGAAGGTTTACGTTTTTGCCGTAGTACTACACAGCTGATTTAAATCAAACCATCATCAAGCTATGATTTGAATCAGCTGTGTAGTGCTACGGCAAAAACCCAAATCTACACTCCTTGGAGTTCCCAAAACTGAGTTAGGGAAATGCTAAGCTAGGGTCACTGTGACTGTAAGCTAACGGTTTCAGAGGCTTTCAGATACTTACCCAGAAAACTGCACAAAGCGTCAAAATGAGACAGAGCTGGAGGCAGAAAGAGACAATCTCAATTAACTTTTAAATATTGATTCAATTCATGAATTATCTGATTATCAATCATCTACTGTGAGTGATGTACTTCAGATGACCTCTCAGCGTTGTGCCCTAACAGCAGATCAACATTAGGGAAAACACCTGTTCGCTCCAGCACCTTTATGGGTTTTGTTAATGAAAACGGAGGAGGAGCAGTTGGTAAAAATTTATTCTGCAGTCATGCTGTCCTATCAGACTACCACTTTTTATTTATTTATTTCACCTTTATTTAACCAGGTAGGTTTTATTTCACCTTTATTTAACCAGGTAGGTTTTATTTCACCTTTATTTAACCAGGTAGGTAAGTTGAGAACAAGTTCTCATTTACAACTGCGACCTGACCAAGACAAAGCAAAGCGACAAAAAACAACACAGAGTTACACAGTAAACAAACATAGTCAAAAACACAATAGAAAATCTATATACAGTGTGTGCAAATGCAGTAAGTTTAGGAAGGTAGGACAATAAATAGACCATAGTGGCGAAATAATTACAATTCATCATTAACACTGGAATGATAGATGTGCAGATGATGTGCAAATAGAGATACTGGAGTGCAAATTAGCAAAAATAACAATATGGGGATGAGGTAGTAGTGTGGGCTATTTACAGAAGGGCTGTATACAGGTGCAGTGATCGATAAGCAGCTCTGACAGCTGATGCTTAAATTGTCATTTAAAATATTTTGATTTTTTTCAGTCGTGTAAAAAAATATTGTCTGAGCTAAACTAGTGACAGGCTAGGCCTAAATCCACCAACAGATGAAGAGCAGAAGTATCACGCAACACTGAACAAACCAGTGACTTATAAAGGTGATACAGTAACTGCTGAATCCCTTAAGACCTACATACTAGATAGATTCATAGAAAGGTGCAATCTGTAATATTTACAGACATGAAGTCATTTAAAATTATGATTAATATCAATTAATTATTGACAAACATACAGTAACTTAGAAACACCTCATGTTGCTTAGCAACATCTATTCAGCCACATCACTCAGTTGTGGAATTACTTGCAATGATTGTGATGTGGTTGTTTAACTTACATTAGTTGACAAGTACATTACATGTGTGTATGTATTTTTTTACAATGTCAAATAAACTCAAATCAAATCGTTTACAATACATGAAGTACATTAGCTAGTTACCAGGACAACACAGGTGGCTATCAATCTGGTCGGTTCAAACATTCTCTTCAGCTGCTTCAGGGGTCCCATCAGGAAACAGGTGCTGGAGACACAAAGGGAAACACCATAGAAATAATGTCAAATGGATTCTATTTTTATGGGTTATACGTTCAATAGACTACATATTGATCACAAACCCAGAGAAATAAAACCATTTTGCGGAAACTAAATTCATATGAGAGACCTTGACATGGATGCAACAGAACACTTCACTAAACTTAACTAAACTTAACTAAACTAAATTGATATATTTTTTTATTTATTTAACTAGCCAAGTCAGCTAAGAACAAATTGTTATTTACAATGACGGCCTACCAAAAGGAAAAAGACCTCCTGCGGGGACGTGGGCTGGGATTAAAAATACAAATAAATCAAATATAGGACCAAACACACCATGACAAGAGAGACAAAACAACACTACATAAAGAGAGACCTAAGACAATAACACAGCAAGGCAGCTACGCAACATGACAACATGGTAGCAACAACATGGTAGCAGCACAAAACATGGTACAAACATTATTGAACACAGACAACAGCACAAAGGGCAAGAAGGTAGAGATGACAATACATCACGCAAAGCAGCCACAACTGTCAGTAAGAGTGTCCATGATTGAGTCTTTGAATGAAGAGATTGAGATAAAACTGTCCAGTTTGAGTGTTTGTTGCAGCTCGTTCCAGTCGCTAGCTGCAGCGAACTGAAAAGACGAGCGACCCAGGGATGTGTGTGCTTTGGGGACCTTTAACAGAATGTGACTGGCAGAACGGGTGTTGTATGTGGAGGATGAGGGCTGCAGTAGATATCTCAGATAGGGGGGAGTGAGGCCTAAGAGGGTTTTATAAATAAGCATCAACCAAATGGGTCTTGCGACGGGTATACAGAGATTACCAGTTTACAGAGGAGTATAGAGTGCAGTGATGTGTCCTATAAGGAACATTGGTGGCAAATCTGATGGCTGAATGGTAAAGAACATCTAGCTGCTCTAGAACATCCTTCCCTGCCGATCTATAAATTATGTCTCCATAATCTAGCATGGGTAGGATGGTCATCTGGATCAGGGTTAGTTTGGCAGCTGGAGTGAAAGAGGAGCAATTATGATAGAGGAAACCAAGTCTAGATTTAGTACTTGTATGAGGTGACTATCTCAAGCTCTAAACCCTCAGAGGTAGTAATCACACCTGTGGGGAGAGGGGCATTCTTCTTACCAAACCACATGACCTTTGTTTTGGAGGTGTTCAGAACAAGGTTAAGGGTAGAGAAAGCTTGTTGGACACTAAGAAAGCTTTATTGTAGAGCATTTAACACAAAATCCAGGGCGGGGCCAGCTGAGTATAAGACTATTATCTGCATATAAATGGATGAGGGAGCTTCCTCCTGCCTGAGCTATGTTGTTGATGTAAATTGTGAAGAGCGTGGGGCCTATGATTAGGTCTTGGGGTACTCCCTTGGTGACAGGCAGTGGCTGAGACAGCAGATTTCCTGACTTTATACA
Organism: Thymallus thymallus; assembly: GCA_023634145.1. Classification (NCBI taxonomy): domain Eukaryota; kingdom Metazoa; phylum Chordata; class Actinopteri; order Salmoniformes; family Salmonidae; genus Thymallus; species Thymallus thymallus. Next base: position 34,118,116 of record CM042387.1, on the reverse strand, counting down.
CTGCACTCTCTAAAAGAGGTAGTTAGCAAACCAGACCAAAGACCCCTCAGAGACACCAATACTCCTTAGCCGTCCCACAAGAATGGAATGGTCTACCGTATCAAAAGCTTTGGCCAAGTCAATAAAAATAGCTGCACAACATTGCAAGGGCAGCGGTGACATCATTGAGGACCATCAAAGTTGCAGTGACACATCCATAACCTGAGCGGAAACCAGATTGCATACCAGAGAGAATACTATAGACATCAAGAAAGCCAGTCAGTTGATTATTGACAAGTTTGTCCAACACTTTTGATAAACAGGGCAAAATAGAAACAGGCCTCTAACAGTTAGGATCAGCTTGATCTCCCCTTTAAATAAAGGACTAACCGTGGCTGCCTTCCAAGCAATGGGAACCTCCCCAGAACGGAGAGACAGGTTAAAAAGATCAGAGAGAGGCTTGGTGATGATAGGGGCAGCAACCTTAAAGAAGAAAGGGTCTAAACCATCTGACCCAGATGATTTTTGGGGGTAAAGTTTCAGGATCTCTTTTAGTACCTCGGACTCAGTAACTGCCTGCAGGGAGAAACTTTGTAGCGGGGCGGGGGACAAAGAGGGAGGAGCATCAGGGATAGTTGCATTAGAAGGGGTGGCAGGTGAGGAAATGTTGGACGGGCAAGGAGGCGTGGCTGAGTCAAATAGGAATCCTGACTTAATGAAGTGTTGATTAAAGATCTCAGCCATGTGCTTCTTGTCAGTAACAACCACATCATCAACTTTAAGGGACATGGGCAGCTGTGAGGAGGAGGGTTTATCCTCCAGGTCTTTAACCATTTTCCAGAATTTCTTGGGGTTAGACCCACAGAGAGAACTTTTCCTTAAAAGTAACTAACTTTAGCCTTCCGGATAGCCTGAGTGCACTTATTTCTCATTTGCCTGAACGAGAGCCAGTCAGCCTGATAAGCGTGTGCCGGGCCTTTCGCCAAATGCAATTCTTGAGGAGGAGTAACTCTGCAAGATCACGGTCGAACCAGGGGCTGAACCTGCTTTTAATTCTCATTTCCTTTATGGGGGCGTGTTTGTTAACAATACCACTAAAAACATAAAAAAAGAAGGTCCAAGCGTCTTCGAGAGGGGATCAAGCTGATTCTATTCCATTTTACAGAAGCCAGTTCATGAAGGAAGGCTTGCTCATTAAAGTTTTTTACCAAGTGTCTATGACAAATCAGGACAAGTCGTTTCACTGAGCAGCCATTACGAACACAGGCTGTAAAACAGTGATCAATAAGGTCATTACAGAAAACACCAGACTGATACCCATCAGGATTATTTGTGAGGATAACATCAATAAGAGTAGCTTTTTCTGATGATTGGAGTCATACCTTGTGGGATTGCTAATAATCTGAGAAATAGGACATGGTCAGATGGTTTAAGCATGTCCCAGTTTAGGTCACCTAGCAGGACAAATTCAGACTTAGTGTAAGGGGCCAGGAGAGAGCTTAGGGCAGGTAGGGTACAGGCCGGTGCTGATGGAGGACGATAGCGCCCAACAACAGTCAACAAAGAGTTGAGTTATTTGAAAGCCAGCAAATCAAATTGTTTGGGGACAGATTGGTGGAGACAACCGAGCACTGAAGGTGATCCTTGATAAAGAATGCCACTCCCCCACCTTTGGAAGTTGTCTTGCTGAAAAAGGTTATAACCAGAAAGATTAACATCAGTATTCAAAACACTCTTCCTTAACCACATCTCAGTAATGACCAACACATCTGGATTGGAGCTGTGAAGCCACACTTTTAGGTAATACGCTTCTAGTGTTAAAGTGCAGAAAACCCAGGCTTTTACGAGAGCAGAAATCAGTGAAGCAGAGCACAAGTCAGAATTGGGGCAACAGTAGATGGGCCAGGGTGCACATGCACATTACCAGATATCTTACTGAGTTACAGTTCATATGCCAAAATATAATCTATGGATTTCACATGACGGGGCAGGCAGAATTAGTTTTTCCTCACAAAAGGGCTTTATTAGAGACAAAAATACTCCTCAGTTTCATTGGCTGTCCAGGTGGCTGGTCTCAGACAATCCCGCAGGTGAAGAAGCCGGATGTGGAGGTCCTGGGCTGGTGTGGTCTGCAGTTGTGAAGCAAGTTGGACAAATTCACTAAAACGACGTTGGAAGCGGCTTATGGTAGAGAAAAGAACACAATTCTCTGCAACAGCTCTAGTGGACATTCCTGCAGTCAGCATGCCAATTGTGGGTGGAGAGGGGAGAGAAGAGGAGGGTGGAGAGGGGAAAGGAGGGTGGAGAGGAGGGTGGAGAGGAGGGTGGAGAGCTGACCAGTGGTGAACCGTGAATATTGGAGCTAGAAATGTCATGTTCTCAGTACTTCCAACCGCAACGTCATTACCTTTGTTTTTACCACACAACCAGTGATCTAAAGTTGAAATAATATTTGACACATTGTACTCAAAATGATATGAACGAGATGGCAACAAAAAGCAAGCTGTAGATGAAAACAAAAAAGCCACTCACCATTATGATTATAATTTAAAAACCAAGTCCATTCTCCTGTCCTTCTTTATGAAATGGCAGGTTCATATAGCTTGTCTTTTGATTTTAAATCTGAAAGAAGTAATTTTTCATTTGAGATCAAAGCCAGGGCTGACAATCGGACTGTCCAGTGGTGTTCCTGGAATATGTCTTCATATTCCAGGAATATGTCTTCTTTCTACTGATGCAGTGGACACTGGAATGGTCAAAACTAGACAGGTAAGCAGATGATACAATTGGTGCATCCTATCAATTAGTCTCTTCTGCTGGAGGAAGTGGAGCTGATCAGCCGGGCTCTTACCCTCCAAGTCAGACATTGAGTAGATAACGGGGAGTTCTGTTTGAAGCCGCGGCAAATCAAATTAGGGCCATAGCTTTCCTCCAGACTTGAGAACGCAGCGTTTGGAAAGTTTGGCATTTACTTTTTTTGTCAGCTCACAGCTGATTATCCCCGGATAGCGCTCATAATTATTATGTCCTGTGTAGCTCAGATGGTAGAGCATGGCACTTGCAACGCCAGGGTTGTGGGTTTGATTCTCAAATGGGGACCAGTACAAAAAAAATTATGAACATGTAGAACTAAATGTAAGTGGCTCTGGATAAGAGCGTCAGCTAAATTAATAAAATGTAAATGTTAACTTGAAAATTCTTTCAAAACTCTTTCCTCGCTGCACCAAATCAGGCAGGAGTTGGTCTCCCGGTCTGTACAAGATTTAACTTCTCATTAAAAGTTAGTCTTGAAAAGGGTGATGCTAACAATTTAGCCACCACATCGTCCTCGGTTACTCTCTCTGCTGTTGGCATATTTGAACCTCCACCATATTTGACTGTAGGTACTGTGTTCTTTTCTTTGTCGGCTTCATTCCATTTTCGGTAAACAGAATGATGTGCTTTACCAAAGAGCTCTATCTCATCTGTCCACAAGACTTTAGGCTTACTCACGTACATTTTGGCAAACTGTAGTCTTGCTTTTTTATGTCTCTGTGTCAGCAGTGGGGTCCTCCTGGGTCTCCTGCCATAGCGTTTCATTTCATTCAAATGTCGACGTATAGTTCGCTCTGACACGGATGCACCCTGAGCCTGCAGGACAGCTTGAATTTCTTAGGAATTTGTTTGGGGCTGCTTATCCACCATCCGGACTATCCAGCGTTACAACCTTTCATACATTTTTCTCTTCCGTCCACATCCAGGGAGATTAGCTACAGTGCCAAGGGTTGCAAACTTCTTGATCATGTTGCGCACTGTGGACAAAGGAACATCTAGATCTCTGGAGATGGACTTGTAACCTTGAGATTGTTGATATTTTTCCACAATTTTGGTTGTCAAGTCCTCAGACAGTTCTCTTCTCCTCTTTCTGTTCTCCATGGCACACACAGAAACACAATGCAAAGACTGAGTCAACTTCTCTCCTTTTTATCTGCTTCCAGGTGTGATTGTTATATTGTCCACACCTGTTACTTGCCCCAGGTGAGTTTAAAGGAGCATCACATGCTTGAAACAAACTTATTTATCCACAATTTTGAAAGGGTGCCAATAATTTTGTCCGACTCATTTTTGGAGTTTTGTGTGAAATTATGTGAAATTTGCTTTTTTTCCTCCGTTTTTTTTTTGTGTTGTTCCAATACACACAAAGGAAATAAACGTGTGTATAGCAAAACGTGTAATTTCAATACTTTTCTGTGAGAAATACTTCATTTTCTGGAAAAATTTCAGGGGTTGCCAACACTTTTGGCCATGACTGTACATACAGCGGGTGAAATAAGTATTGAACACGTCACCATTACTTGGGTTGTTATATATATATATATATATATATCTCTCTCTATCTGAGCACTTCAAGTTACTATGTGGACATACTGAACAAAAGCCCTCGTCTGCGTTGCAAATGGTACACTGTTCCCTGCATAGTGTACTATGGGCCCTGTTTAAACGTAGTGCACTACATATGGAATAGGGTGCCATTTGGGACAAAGGCCCAGTGTACACATGGCACTACTGTTTGTGGTTCAGAACAGTAAGCAGGAGTTAGGACACACAAGACACTGACCCAGTTTCTTCCACACAGTGTTGCCTCTGTGTAAACACATAGGATGACAGATGAAACAAAGAGATGGGAGAATTCCCCGCCCGGTACCAAAATTATATAGCGTCAATCTGTCAAGAAACAGCCACACGAGGTTGTAACAACGAGACACCCGTCTGTGATAACCAATCAAATTAATTTTAGCAAGCAGACGCACAGTGGCATAGAAATACTCCCAAATAAAGGAAGAAATTTAGAGGGGAGGAACCAAGCTCACATTAACTAGATTAAAACCCATCAGATATCTCAGATAAAAAATAAGTGTCCCATGTTTCATGAGCTGAAATACAAAATCCCAGAAATGTTTCATACTCACAAAAAGCTTATCTCTCAATGTGTGCACAAATTTGTTCACATCCCTGTTAGTGAGACTTTTTCCTTTGCCAAGATAATCCACCTAACAGGTGTGGCATATCAAGAAGCTGGTTAAACAACATGATCATTACACAGATGCACCTTGTGCTGGGGACAAAAAAAATGGCACTTTAAAATGTGCAGTTTTGTCACACAACACAGTGACACAGATGTCAAGTTTTGAGGGAACGTGAAATTGGCATGCTGACCGAAGGAATGTCCACCAGAGCTTTGGCCAGAGAATTGAATGTTCATTTCTCTACCATAAGCCACCTCCAACGTCATTTGAGAGAATTTGGCAGTACGTCCAACTGGCCTCACAACCGCAGACCACGGGTAACCACGGGTAACCACGCCAGCCCAGGACTTCCACATCCGGCTCCTACATCTGCGGTATAGTCTGAGGGGGGGTGCTGAGGAGTATTTCTGTCTGTAATAAATCCCTTTCATGGGGTAAAACGAATTTGAATTGGCTGGGCCTGGCTCCCCAGTAGGTGTGCCTATGCCCACCAAGGCCCACCCATGGCTAAACACCTGCAGTCATGTGAAATCCATAGATTAGAGCCTAATGCATTTATTTAAACTGACCGATTTCTTTATATGAACTGTAACTCAGTAAAATCTAACATTTTTGCATGTTTCGTTTATTTTTTTCCAGTATAATAGTAAGTAAATGTTTGACAAGTTAGCCTTGTCTGAGCCACAACAGCTTGATCCTGATGTACAATAACACTTCCTGGACAGGACGCTAGTCTGGCGCAGGCCCTTACCCCCAATCAATATCCTTTATGCTGAGTGCCAAACAGAGTCGTCGGTATAATTTGTATATTGGAGACATTTTTACGGCTATTAGACTATTTAATGCCTCACCGGGGTGCCGTGCCGTCGGCAACATAGATCTGGAACTGTTGGGGTGTTAGGACCTAGTTCAACAATTATGCATCCATCCGTGAGTAACTCTGGTCTGTAATCACTCAGGACTTATTCATTCAGCACTCATTCATTCAGGTCTGTATATACATATTCATGTACAGTTGTTATATCATATCAGATGCAATATTGTAAGTAAATCTTGGACTGAACTTACGTAGTCATTCACTCAGGAATGCATATTAGTATCCTGTCAGTTGTATCTTTTTTCATTGCTTTTAGTATATCGAATGTGCAATACGTGCATTTATCTGTAATTAAACTCTGCGCAAGAAGGACTGTATTTTAAGGGAATTATTATTATCCTAAATTATATCATACACACATTTAGCTATCTCTTCCTGTCATTTACCTGTACAGTTAATGTAACCATGCAAATAATCACTTACCTGTACATTTAACCAGACTGTATATTAAGTAAACTATTATTAGCCTCACTTATCATACGCACATTTAACAGTGTTTTTCGTAGCTACTTGATAAAGTAATTTCCCCTCGGGAATCAATAAAGTACCTATCTGTCATTTTTACAGTCGTTTGTATGACTTATATCTTAGAGACAGTCACATGTAATAGGATTGATTGACAGCTCAACCCTCTCTTGATTCGTAGATATAAAAATAAATCCAGACCTGTTCCACCATCAAGAATTCAACCAAAAGACATTACTGCACTGTACAGCATGTCCTGAAGTATAGAGACAGCTATACATTGTGTCCAAAGCAACTTATGTCCAGTGTGGTTCTGTTCTGTCTGAACATTTAGACAACTACTGCATAGTAGGGCAGACAAACTAAGTGGTACTATTGACACCTGAACCATATATAATCACTAGAACAGGGACAGAACCAATGTCCAAATCTCATTCTAATTCCATGACTTGAACACCCCTCTGCAATTAACTCAATGGACAGTTGGGCAGCTACTGACTGACTGACTGACTGACTGCTACTGACTGACTGACTGCTACTGACTGACTGCTACTGACTGACATTCCAAATTGGTGACGGGACAGGAGATGAATAATTGATAGGTCATTGCAAAGTGTGGACAAAAGGTTAGGCACCCCATCAATGACGTTAGTTAGGTATTGCTAAACATTCAAATCTACACAGATGTTACAAAACAAACACCAACAACTCGGTATCTGGGTCAAGTTAGATGGATAGGAGGGACCTCCCAGTGAAATTAGCTCACAGTCCATCGTAAGTCAAGTTAGATGGATAGGAGGGACCTCCCAGTGAAATTAGCTCACAGTCCATCGTAAGTCAAGTTAGATGGATAGGAGGGACCTCCCAGTGAAATTAGCTCACAGTCCATCGTAAGTCAAGTTAGATGGATAGGAGGGACCTCCCAGTGAAATTAGCTCACAGTCCATCGTAAGTCAAGTTAGATGGATAGGAGGGACCTCCCAGTGAAATTAGCTCACAGTCCATCGTAAGTCAAGTTAGATGGATAGGAGGGACCTCCCAGTGAAATTAGCTCACAGTCCATCGTAAGTCAAGTTAGATGGATAGGAGGGACCTCCCAGTGAAATTAGCTCACAGTCCATCGTAAGTCAAGTTAGATGGATAGGAGGGACCTCCCAGTGAAATTAGCTCACAGTCCATCGTAAGTCAAGTTAGATGGATAGGAGGGACCTCCCAGTGAAATTAGCTCACAGTCCATCGTAAGTCAAGTTAGATGGATAGGAGGGACCTCCCAGTGAAATTAGCTCACAGTCCATCGTAAGTCAAGTTAGATGGATAGGAGGGACCTCCCAGTGAAATTAGCTCACAGTCCATCGTAAGTCAAGTTAGATGGATAGGAGGGACCTCCCAGTGAAATTAGCTCACAGTCCATCGTAAGTCAAGTTAGATGGATAGGAGGGACCTCCCAGTGAAATTAGCTCACAGTCCATCGTAAGTCAAGTTAGATGGATAGGAGGGACCTCCCAGTGAAATTAGCTCACAGTCCATCGTAAGTCAAGTTAGATGGATAGGAGGGACCTCCCAGTGAAATTAGCTCACAGTCCATCGTAAGTCAAGTTAGATGGATAGGAGGGACCTCCCAGTGAAATTAGCTCACAGTCCATCGTAAGTCAAGTTAGATGGATAGGAGGGACCTCCCAGTGAAATTAGCTCACAGTCCATCGTAAGTCAAGTTAGATGGATAGGAGGGACCTCCCAGTGAAATTAGCTCACAGTCCATCGTAAGTCAAGTTAGATGGATAGGAGGGACCTCCCAGTGAAATTAGCTCACAGTCCATCGTAAGTCAAGTTAGATGGATAGGAGGGACCTCCCAGTGAAATTAGCTCACAGTCCATCGTAAGTCAAGTTAGATGGATAGGAGGGACCTCCCAGTGAAATTAGCTCACAGTCCATCGTAAGTCAAGTTAGATGGATAGGAGGGACCTCCCAGTGAAATTAGCTCACAGTCCATCGTAAGTCAAGTTAGATGGATAGGAGGGACCTCCCAGTGAAATTAGCTCACAGTCCATCGTAAGTCAAGTTAGATGGATAGGAGGGACCTCCCAGTGAAATTAGCTCACAGTCCATCGTAAGTCAAGTTAGATGGATAGGAGGGACCTCCCAGTGAAATTAGCTCACAGTCCATCGTAAGTCAAGTTAGATGGATAGGAGGGACCTCCCAGTGAAATTAGCTCACAGTCCATCGTAAGTCAAGTTAGATGGATAGGAGGGACCTCCCAGTGAAATTAGCTCACAGTCCATCGTAAGTCAAGTTAGATGGATAGGAGGGACCTCCCAGTGAAATTAGCTCACAGTCCATCGTAAGTCAAGTTAGATGGATAGGAGGGACCTCCCAGTGAAATTAGCTCACAGTCCATCGTAAGTCAAGTTAGATGGATAGGAGGGACCTCCCAGTGAAATTAGCTCACAGTCCATCGTAAGTCAAGTTAGATGGATAGGAGGGACCTCCCAGTGAAATTAGCTCACAGTCCATCGTAAGTCAAGTTAGATGGATAGGAGGGACCTCCCAGTGAAATTAGCTCACAGTCCATCGTAAGTCAAGTTAGATGGATAGGAGGGACCTCCCAGTGAAATTAGCTCACAGTCCATCGTAAGTCAAGTTAGATGGATAGGAGGGACCTCCCAGTGAAATTAGCTCACAGTCCATCGTAAGTCAAGTTAGATGGATAGGAGGGACCTCCCAGTGAAATTAGCTCACAGTCCATCGTAAGTCAAGTTAGATGGATAGGAGGGACCTCCCAGTGAAATTAGCTCACAGTCCATCGTAAGTCAAGTTAGATGGATAGGAGGGACCTCCCAGTGAAATTAGCTCACAGTCCATCGTAAGTCAAGTTAGATGGATAGGAGGGACCTCCCAGTGAAATTAGCTCACAGTCCATCGTAAGTCAAGTTAGATGGATAGGAGGGACCTCCCAGTGAAATTAGCTCACAGTCCATCGTAAGTCAAGTTAGATGGATAGGAGGGACCTCCCAGTGAAATTAGCTCACAGTCCATCGTAAGTCAAGTTAGATGGATAGGAGGGACCTCCCAGTGAAATTAGCTCACAGTCCATCGTAAGTCAAGTTAGATGGATAGGAGGGACCTCCCAGTGAAATTAGCTCACAGTCCATCGTAAGTCAAGTTAGATGGATAGGAGGGACCTCCCAGTGAAATTAGCTCACAGTCCATCGTAAGTCAAGTTAGATGGATAGGAGGGACCTCCCAGTGAAATTAGCTCACAGTCCATCGTAAGTCAAGTTAGATGGATAGGAGGGACCTCCCAGTGAAATTAGCTCACAGTCCATCGTAAGTCAAGTTAGATGGATAGGAGGGACCTCCCAGTGAAATTAGCTCACAGTCCATCGTAAGTCAAGTTAGATGGATAGGAGGGACCTCCCAGTGAAATTAGCTCACAGTCCATCGTAAGTCAAGTTAGATGGATAGGAGGGACCTCCCAGTGAAATTAGCTCACAGTCCATCGTAAGTCAAGTTAGATGGATAGGAGGGACCTCCCAGTGAAATTAGCTCACAGTCCATCGTAAGTCAAGTTAGATGGATAGGAGGGACCTCCCAGTGAAATTAGCTCACAGTCCATCGTAAGTCAAGTTAGATGGATAGGAGGGACCTCCCAGTGAAATTAGCTCACAGTCCATCGTAAGTCAAGTTAGATGGATAGGAGGGACCTCCCAGTGAAATTAGCTCACATTAAATTACATTTCTGGGCATCTATTGAAAATGTAATGTCATGTCATTTTAAAATGTAAAAGTATATGCATTAAGTATAGCTTAATTCCTGGATTTATTTAAATAGCTTTGCCTATCAGTAATAACAGTATTGCTTGCAAAATCATGAATGACTCACCTGGAGAGCGCAGCAAGGTTCCCTAGTGTGTAGAACACAGCAAACAGCTTGGTGCCACCGGGTAAGAACAGCAGTGCAGTGCCCTGGTTAAAACACACAACACTAAATCACTACCACGTCTACCTAGGCATAACCCTACCATCAGTCTGTATGACCAGTCTAATCAGCTATAAACTCCTGGAAGACAAGACAACAGATACACTACCGTTCAAATGTTTGGGGTCACTTAGAAATATCCTCACTTTTGAAAGAAAAGGTGATTTTTTGTCCATTAAAATAACATCAAATTGATCAGAAATACAGTATAGACATTGTTAATGTTGTAAATGACTATTGTAGCTGGAACCGGCTGATTTTTTATGTAATATCTACATAGGCGTACAGAGGCCCATTATCAGCAACCATCACTCCTGTGTTCCAATGGCACGTTGTGTTAGCTAATCCAAGTTTATCATTTTAAAAGGCTAATTGATCATTAGAAAACCCTTTTGCATTTATGTTAGCGCAACTGGAAACTGTGGTGCTGTGGTGCTGATTAAAGAAGCAATAAAACTGGCCTTCTTTAGACTAGTTGAGTATCTGGAGCATCAGCATTTGTGGGTTTGATTACAGGCTCAGATCTTCAGTTTCTTGGCCATTTTGAGCCTGTAATCAAACCCACAAATGCTGATGCTCCAGATACTCAACTAGTCTAAAGAAGGCCAGTTTTATTGCTTCTTTAATCAGCACCACAGTTTCCAGTTGCGCTAACATAAATGCAAAAGGGTTTTCTAATGATCAATTAGCCTTTTAAAATGATCAACTTGGATTAGCTAACACAACGTGCCATTGGAACAGAGGAGTGATGGTTGCTGATAATGGGTCTCTGTACAAGGACATTTCTAAGTGACCCCGACCTTTTGAACGGTAGTGTACGCTAGAGCAATGTTACCTGGAATTAGGCTATTTGGTAAATATCAGGTAGTTCAAATATTAAAAAATGCTAATCTTTGTATTGCTTTCATATTTTATTTTGAACAAGAATGATCTGAAGGCCTAAGGGAAATTGCAGGGTTCCCTTAAATGTTGCAAATACAATAATGTTACATAAATGCCAGCTAGTGGTGACACACCATATCACTGGTGTGTCATTGAGGTTCATTTTTTAAGTTGATCATGTAGTCTAGGGCTCTCCAACCCTGTTCCTGGAGCACTACCATCATGTAGTCTGGGGCTCTCCAACCCTGTTCCTGGAGCACTACCATCATGTAGTCTGGGGCTCTCCAACCCTGTTCCTGGAGCACTACCATCATGTAGTCTGGGGCTCTCCAACCCTGTTCCTGGAGCACTACCATCATGTAGGCTGGGGCTCTCCAACCCTGTTCCTGGGGCACTACCATCATGTAGGTTCACTCCAACAATATTTTAGCACACCTGATTCTAATTATAAGCTGAATCAGGTTAGTTACAACTGGGGTTGGATCGAAAACCTACAGGAGGGTACCTCTCCAGGAACAGGGTTGGAGAGCCCTGCTGTAGGCGATTAGATAAAGGCTCTCTTCTTGTGGAATCAACCCATGGTGTTTAACACCAACCTTATCTCATCTGATCCATATCCTTATGAAAGACCAATGCTGAATACGTATACATGACTCATGCTAAAGACACATTCCTGAACTTGTAGAATCAATGATGAATGAGGAAAACAATTATATGTCTTCCATTATGAATGGCTGTCACCAGTGTTGTTAACAAGAGCTGTTATCAGTACAACTGTTCTGTAGGCAGGCCAGCCCATCAAGTCAATCAGCTGTGGTGGGAATGGAATCTAGAACAAGGCACAAGCTCCAGGGAAACGCTGAATAACCTTGTGGCTTGAAAGGACCAATGACAGAGAGGACACTGCTGTTGCTTGATAGAGGACCAATGACAGAGAGGACACTGCTGTTGCTTGATAGAGGACCAATGACAGAGAGGACACTGCTGTTGCTTGATAGAGGACCAATGACAGAGAGGACACTGCTGTTGCTTGATAGAGGACCAATGACCGAGAGGACACTGCTGTGGTTTACAGCCATCACTGGTATCAGGATATGGACAGAGACTTGTTTGTTGAGGTGGATGGCAGAAGGAGTACACTGTAGTGTACATGAGGAAGAGAATATGATAAGAAAGTGCTTTGTGGAAGGAAACAGCTGTGGGCATTGAAAGGGAAGGCGGAATGTGCAACCAAACACTACAACAGATAGTGAGACAATAATAAGTACACACAAACTCATGAAACTACCTGCGTGGTCCAGACAGACATGGTGAAATAGGCCAAACTATCTCAGAGTAGTATTGATCTCTGATCAGTTGCCTTTTAGCTGATCATTTATAACATTATATGGACAGGGGGACCCTGACTCATGTATACGGGGTAGCTGACGTCATCACGAAAACGATGTGCTTGTTTCAAAGTGGCAGAAGACGTTGTGTTGTGGTTCTGGATGGCCAGACAACTAGCAACAATGACAAGAAACTGTCATGTGGGGAATGGTAAGTGACTCGTTTCAGTTCGTATCTTGATATCATGTCTTGTTTTGACTGATGCCACGTCTATGCTAATATGGCTATAATTTGCTAGCTAGCTAGCCAACTGTAATGATGTATTTGAAAGGTAAGTGCCTGTTTTGCCCCATAGCTGCACACGCCTCAGTTTTGTTGCTAAACAACCAACACACTCTATAGAGTACAGGGGCTCCCAAGTGGTTCAGTGGTCTAAGACACTACATCTCAGTACTAGAGGAGTCACTACAGACAACCTGGTTCAGTGGTCTAAGACACTACATCTCAGTACTAGAGGAGTCACTACAGACAACCTGGTTCAGTGGTCTAAGACACTACATCTCAGTGTTAGAGGAGTCACTACAGACAACCTGGTTCAGTGGTCTAAGACACTGCATCTCAGTACTAGAGGAGTCACTACAGACAACCTGGTTCAGTGGTCTAAGACACTACATCTCAGTACTAGAGGAGTCACTACAGACAACCTGGTTCAGTGGTCTAAGACACTGCATCTCAGTACTAGAGGAGTCACTACAGACAACCTGGTTCAGTGGTCTAAGACACTACATCTCAGTACTAGAGGAGTCACTACAGACAACCTGGTTCAGTGGTCTAAGACACTACATCTCAGTACTAGAGGAGTCACTACAGACAACCTGGTTCAGTGGTCTAAGACACTGCATCTCAGTACTAGAGGAGTCACTACAGACAACCTGGTTCAGTGGTCTAAGACACTGCATCTCAGTACTAGAGGAGTCACTACAGACAACCTGGTTCAGTGGTCTAAGACACTGCATCTCAGTACTAGAGGAGTCACTACAGACAACCTGGTTCAGTGGTCTAAGACACTGCATCTCAGTGTTAGAGGAGTCACTACAGACAACCTGGTTCAGTGGTCTAAGACACTGCATCTCAGTACTAGAGGAGTCACTACAGACAACCTGGTTCAGTGGTCTAAGACACTGCATCTCAGTGCTAGAGTCACTACAGACAACCTGGTTCAGTGGTCTAAGACACTGCATCTCAGTGTTAGAGGAGTCACTACAGACAACCTGGTTCAGTGGTCTAAGACACTGCATCTCAGTACTAGAGGAGTCACTACAGACAACCTGGTTCAGTGGTCTAAGACACTGCATCTCAGTGTTAGAGGAGTCACTACAGACAACCTGGTTCAGTGGTCTAAGACACTGCATCTCAGTGTTAGAGGAGTCACTACAGACAACCTGGTTCAGTGGTCTAAGACACTGCATCTCAGTACTAGAGGAGTCACTACAGACAACCTGGTTCAGTGGTCTAAGACACTGCATCTCAGTGCTAGAGTCACTACAGACAACCTGGTTCAGTGGTCTAAGACACTGCATCTCAGTGTTAGAGGAGTCACTACAGACAACCTGGTTCAGTGGTCTAAGACACTGCATCTCAGTGTTAGAGGAGTCACTACAGACAACCTGGTTCAGTGGTCTAAGACACTGCATCTCAGTGTTACAGGAGTCACTACAGACAACCTGGTTCAGTGGTCTAAGACACTGCATCTCAGTGTTAGAGGAGTCACTACAGACAACCTGGTTCAGTGGTCTAAGACACTGCATCTCAATGTTAGAGGAGTCACTACAGACAACCTGGTTCAGTGGTCTAAGACACTGCATCTCAATGTTAGAGGAGTCACTACAGACAACCTGGTTCAGTGGTCTAAGACACTGCATCTCAGTACTAGAGGAGTCACTACAGACAACCTGGTTCAGTGGTCTAAGACACTACATCTCAGTACTAGAGGAGTCACTACAGACAACCTGGGTTGAATCCAGACTGCATCACACCCGGCCGTGATTAGGAGTCCCATTGGGCGGTGCACAATTGGCCCAGAATCGTCCGAGTCTGGCCGGGGTAGGCCGTCATCGTAAATAAGAATATGTTATTAAATGACTTGCCTAGTTAAATAAAGGTTCAATAAAAAATAATAGAAATAAAAAAATTAAAAGTACAGCCTGGGTCAAAAGTAGTGCACTTAATTAGGGAAAAGGGAGCCATTTCAGAATCACAATAATACTGAAATAGGGTGAAATCTCACCAGTATGGAGCACAGGATGCCTGAAGCAAAGCATATGACGAACCACTTCACCCGGGTGCTGTAGCTGAGGGTCGAGGCATCCAGGACCTGGGGAGAGAACAATGGCAGGATGTCACAAGACAGACAGGCAACGACCCAATGACCCAGGGACGCAACGACCCAACAACCAAAAAACACAGACCCAGGGACCCAACACACAGACCCAGGTACCCAACACACAGACCCAACACACAGACTCAGGGACCCAATACACAGACCCAGGGACCCAACGACCCAATACACAGACCCAGGGACCCAACGACCCAATACACAGACCCAGGGACCCAACGACCCAATACACAGACCCAGGGACCCAACGACCCAATACACAGACCCAGGGACCCAATACACAGACCCAGGGACCCAATACACAGACCCAGGGACCCAACGACCCAATACACAGACCAAGGGACCCAACGACCCAATACACAGACCCAGGGACCCAACGACCCAATACACAGACCCAGGGACCCAACGACCCAATACACAGACCCAGGGACCCAACGACCCAATACACAGACCCAGGGACCCAACGACCCAATACACAGACCCAGGGACCCAACGACCCAATATACAGACCCAGGGACCCAACGACCCAATATACAGACCCAACGACCCAACACACAGACCCAGGGACCCAACGACCCAACACGCAGACCCAGGGACCCAACACACAGACCCAGGGACCCAACGAACCAATACACGGACCCAACAACACAACACACAGACCCAGGGACCCAACGACCCAACACACAGACCCAGGGACCCAAGGCACGCACGGACCCAAGGCACGCACAGACCCAACACACGCACAGACCCAACACACGCACAGACCCAGGGACCCAACGCACGCACAGACCCAGGCCTTGAAATACATCCACAGGTACACCTCCAATTGACTCAAATCAGAAGCTTCTAAAGCAATGTCATCCATTTCTGGAATTTTCCAAGCTGTTTAAAGGCACAGTCAATTTAGTGTATGTAAACTTCTGACCCACTGGAATTGTGATATAGTGAATTATGAGTGAAATAATCTGTCTGTAAACAATTGTTGGAAGAATTACTTGTGTCATGCACAAAGTAGATGTCCTAAACCACTAACTTGAAATCTGTGGAGTGGCTGAAAAATATGTTTTAATGACTTCAACCTAAGTGTATGTAAACTTCTGACTTCAACTGTAGTTACACGCAAACAACGTAGTTACACAAACAACAACATACAGTTACACACAAAACGTACTTAGGTCAATTTCTATTTGCATTACAACCATAACTTTCCTTTTCCTGTCTTGTTATATCAGATGTCTTGAAACAAAGTTGATGCTGGTGTCAATCTTTGTTTCAAGACATCGGATATCACAAGACAGTTAAAGGAAAGCTATGGTTATAATGCAAATCAGCTGAACAGCATTGTTTTTGACGTGTGCATTACTAGTAAGGGAAATTAACACAATGTCTGCATGCCTTCAACTAAGTGTATCATTAAGTGAATTAATTAGATAAAGCCTGTCTTCTTGTGGAAGAAAAGCAGTGTTCAACACAAACCTTACCTCATCTGATCTACCATGTCCTTATGAAAGCATGTAAAGAACAGTGATGCATACACGTACACAGGATTAACGATAAGACATTGTTAGTTGTCACAGCCATAGAATTACATATATAATAAATTAGGATCTCTACGGTCAAAGCTGCTAGTTTTCACCTGAGCAGCATCCTACTACCGAGTTAGCAAACTATTTCAACTCAGTCGACATACACGTATGTGGAGCACAAGGTATAGTGTTAGTTTAAATACTCGTGACTAATAATAAAGTAATTATGCATTTGATGTCGTCCATGGAAATGCACCACTAGACTCGTCATGTGTCAAAGCCAAGGTTTCGCATTGAGCAAGTTAGTTAGCAAGCTATAGCCAGCAAGCTAATACAAACCCAGATAAAGTACGACAACATGCTGCGTTACCTGCGCCGTGAGCCCTGCTTCCTCGTTGTCTTCTCGACCCCCTATCATACTACGAAGCTTGTCCATCGTTGACAATAAATATGTATATGTGGATTATTTGTTTGGCGCTAAACTAAAACGCAGAGCTAGGTTGTCTAGCTAAGTAACTTCCTCGGACTTCACGTGGGCGTGTCTACACGTCACTACGTAAGGTACGTCACTACGTAAGGCTACCGCCTGACAGGCAGCGCGAGAGGAGCATCCGGCAACGGTTCCAGTTCTCACAGAATCTGTGTTACATTTATTAGGGTTTTGTTGTCATACGGAAGCTTTGGCAAGACATCTGTAGATTTGTGTTGGATAATATATACGCAAATTTCTCTCTTAAACTTTTGATTTTGCTTTCACAGATTTCGGCAAAGACTTGGAGAAACCTTTTTTTTTATCAACTTGATTATCACGTTAGCTAAGTTTCACATTCATAAATGCAAATTTTTAATCGAAAACCTCTTTTTGTTATTTTCTTTAATGAAGTTGAACATTATATTAAAACAATTTCTTATTCCTGCAACAAAAAAGCTATGAAAACCATTGACATATGTGCATCATACAAGGTCTTTATGTAAACCAGTGTATTTGTTTGTATCCCCATACTTGTGTTTTTGTTTCCATATGTATACGAATATGTATACTTTGTTCTGTATTTCTCTATTCTTGTAACCTAAAAATAATTTTGAAAAATAAATAAATATATATATATAAAAAAAAGAAGAAAAAAAAGAGAGGAGCATTCTGCAACGTAGTCCCGTTCTTATTCTACCTCACTGAGCAGTCCCACAGCATGGTTTTAATGTCAACGTAGTCCCGTTCTTATTCTACCTCACTGAGCAGTCCCACAGCATGGTTTTAATGTCAACGTAGTCCCGTTCTTATTCTACCTCACTGAGCAGTCCCACAGCATGGTTTTAATGTCAACGTAGTCCCGTTCTTATTCTACCTCACTGAGCAGTCCCACAGCATGGTTTTAATGTCAACGTAGTCCTGTTCTTATTCTACCTCACTGAGCAGTCCCACAGCATGGCCTGTCATGGTTTTAATGTCTATGGGCCTGTCACTAAAAGTGGCCTCTGCAGTTTGAAGTAATCCAAGACTGGCAGGGGTTGGCATGTTGTGTTGTTACCATGCTATGTTATTGTCTTAGGTCTCTCTTTATGTAGTGTTATGTTGTTTCTCTTGTCGTGATGTGTGTTTTGTCATATATGTTTATTTCATTTATTTTTTATCCCAGCCCTGTCCCCGCAGGAGGCCTTTTGTCTTTTGGTAGGCCATCATTGTAAATAAGAATTATCCCAACCTGAGAGAGTACTTTCCATTTATGGTTAAGGCAGAGAGGACGGGGTGTATCTTAGGCAAGGCCAAACAAGAGGAAAATCATTGTTTTAATCATTTTTATAGTTGAAAACCGAAACAAAATGTGAGAATCAACTCGTTTTCTCGTTTATGGTTTCCAAATTGGACATGACTAAGAGGTAAGCTTGTTCATACCTGGAAGTACACGCCCCCTAATATAATATTCATGGGGCATAGCAGGTGTTTTTACAGTCTGGGTTGAGCTGCAGTGTTGGTAGCACTGAGAAAGTATTAGACATTTATGTCACAGGAAGATAAACATAGTAATGTTAGCTATGGTGCTTAACTTATCACGACGTTAGCATGCCAATAGAACGAACTAGCTAGCGTTACAGTAGCCCCCCCCCTCTTTCCTTTCATCCTACACTAGATTCCTTTCCTTCTTCACTTGCTCCCTTTCCTTCCCTAGCTATCTTTTTTATTCTCCTTCCGTTTCCTAGATCTCAATTCATGATTGGCTTAAAAACAAAACAAAATAAAAAAAATGGTGATGAGGCCGAGATTAGTCAATCATAGGAATGTGGGCGTATGGCTAATATAATAATCTGAAATACATAGTTATCATCACACAAACCGTAGTTGCAAAAGTTAGTTTGAAACCGAATGAATACCTTCTATGAGCACTTCCGGTTAAAAGCACTCTCTCCCGATTGGTCGAATTTAAAAACGAGAGCGCGACAGTTTCGGATGACGACAGAAGACGGAATTTCGTTGCGATACATTTTTGGGGGGAATCATTTCTGTAACGTAAGTACAAATTTAAAAAACCTTATATCTATAAATATATATATATTTCTCTAATGATTCGAAAGACAGGGTAAGTTAGTGTTATGCATGTCTCTTCATTATGTTACGAAAAGACTAACGTTACCTAGTTAAGTTAGCCGTCGCATCGTCGGAATATTGGCTTAACTAACTAGTTAACGTGATCTGTACCAGATCTGTCAGTCCTGTTAGAAAGACCAGCGGGTTCCACTCCGCTTGTTTCGTGCTGTGATCTGATGACGTTATGGTCAAGGTGATTTGTTAACTAGCTAGTTGGGAATGTGGAAGGTGCGTTGCTAGGTAACTATAGCCAGTAGTTTTCTGAATACCTGTCTTTCTCCCACCACATTATCTGACACAGGATGATGGAATCATGTTTTCACAATAAATCGGACAGCGTGGAGAGGGACATTAACACCGACGACCCGAGGAAAGACCTTTTCTCAGAGTTTCACTCACAGGAGTCCTGCCTAGAAGAGAATGAACACTTGCAGGTGTACCTCCGCATTCGACCGTTCACATCAACTGAGAGTGAAAATGGCGAATCACAGGTAATTTAACTCGACACACGGCTCTGGCTTAAAATCCAGGTTTTCACAAGAAACGTTTAGATACCCATTACCTGACCACCATGCACACACTCCAGGTAACAAGAACCTTGGATACATGAGCCTAATAACTGTTGACCAAAATTGAAATTGACTGTCTTTTCCCTGTACAAATCCAAGGACTGCGTTTCCATTGAGGCCCCAGACACGGTCCTCCTCAAGGCTCCAAGGACTTTACTCTCAGCAAGGCTCAGTGACAAATCAGTCCCTCAGACAGCTCAACGGTTCCAGTTCTCACAGGTCATTCAGCAAGGCCTGTCAGTGCCAATCAGTGATTGTAGTTGAAAATATGCCAACAGGCTAAAACTGGCACATTTACAGTAATGTGCACTGTCCCTGTAAAACTAATTGTAACAAGGTAGAATTAAAACCCACAAGAAAACAAATAAGAACACTAGAAAATAAGAAGTAATATGACCATGATCTCATAAGGAACAGAAGAGAGGTCTTCTTCCAACCACACTGTAACTTTATTTTTGTCCTCAGGTCTTGGGGCCAGAAACCTCTCAGAGGGAGATGTTTGACGGCACAGTGAGAGGTCTCGTCAAGGAGGTCTTGGAAGGTGGAAATTCTCTGGTTTTCACGTATGGAGTCACAAATGCGGGAAAGACATTCACATTTCTAGGTTTGATTTCTTGTTTATTTTTTTGCCATGTAGCGTTGGAAAGATTCATACTGTTTTGTCATAACATCCTACTTGTACACGTGGGCCGGCCTGAGTTAGCAGTGGCACAGATTCACTGTTTGATACCAATGTGAAACTCCAGCCATTTACAGTTTAATCCTATGTTGACCATGACCACCCTTTCAACCCCTGCTCTTTATGGTCAACTCTCACAAGGGGAAGGGATGGGGGTACTAGTCAGTTGTAGAACTTCTGAACACACTAAGACAAAGTGATTCACACATTAATAGATCCTCAACACCTGTTGTTTTAGGTCCAGAGGCCAACGCAGGGATCCTCCCCAGGTCTTTGAGTGTCATCTTTAACAACATTGAGGGGCGTGTCTATAACCAGATAACTATCAAGCCACAGCGATGCAGAGAGTTCATCAGGCTCACTAAAGACCAGCAGAGTGAGGAGGCCACTAGCAAGAGAAATCTCCTCAAGGAGGTACTGGGTTGGTTCATTGACCTGATAAAAGCCATGGCATTACTCAACAAGTTGTTCTTTGGGTCTGATAATTGATATTAAAGCATGCCCCTTATTGCTTTCCCCCATAGAGTGATAACCAGAAAAGCACCACCAGCCAGACAACCGTGGAAGGCAAGAAGATTCATAATTTATGTTGTCTCACACCACCGTGCACATTTCTGTTCTGCACTTATACATGATCGTCATGTTGCTCTCTCTCTGGTAGTTTGGTGCATCATTTGTCATCACAATAGACTTCTATTCAACCAGAGGTTTGTAACAGGCTAACAGCACCACTTGTTTCTCTGTCAGGGTCCACACTAAGTGACATTGAGGTGACTGAAGACAGTTTCAGTCTGGTTGTTGACGAACACACCAAGTTCTCAGTCTGGGTGTCCTTCTGTGAAATCTACAACGAGAACATTCACGACCTGCTGGAGCCTATACCTTTCGGAGCCCTGAAGAGAACCACGCTGCGTCTGTCACAGGATGTCAAAGGCAACTGCTTTGTAAAAGGTAACAGATGCATTTGAGGTGTAAAACATATTGCTGTCTAACAAAATGTGCTTTATATATCCTGGGAATCGAACTCTCTATCCTGACGTTGTAAGCGCTGTGTTCTACCAACTGAGACGCAGCGGACCAAATGTACCTGAGTGTGATTTCAGATCTCAAGTGGGTGCAGGTGAACAGTGCGGAGGAGGCCTACAAGGTAATGAAACTAGGAAAGAAAAACCAGAGCTTCGCCAGCACAAAGCTCAACTTCCTCTCAAGCAGGAGGTATGATTATTAAGCATGTCATTTCCTTTTTGAATGTTTATTTGGCTGGTACTAACTTACGTGAGCCTAGTTCACACAGTAGATTAGATTGACGCAGTGCTCTTATCTTCCATTCCTATGCTCAGCCACAGCATATTTTCTGTTCGTATCCTGCGGATTGAAGATGCTAGGATTCCTCGTGTTAACTCTATCAGCGAGTAAGTGAAATGCATATTTTATTAATTTGAGCACAAGATGCATGCAGTACTTGTGGGTGTCTGTAAGGCAGGCTGTGTTTCTTTGTGTTCAGGCTGTCCTTGTGTGACCTAGCTGGGTCAGAGCGCTGTGCTAAAACGCTGAATGAAGGGCAGCGTTTGAAAGAGGCTGGGAACATCAACACTTCCCTGATGACATTGGGCAAGTGCATCAACGCGTTACGGCAAAGCCAGCAATCCAAGTGAGCCTTGTCTGCTTTTTGAAATATGTAATACAAATATTCACTGGCTGTACAAAATATTAGGAACACCTTCGCAATATTTAGCTGCAGCCCTTTTGCCCTCAGAACAGCCTCAATATGTCGAGGCTTGGACTCTACAAGGTGTCTAAAGTGTTCCACAGGGATGCTGGCCCCATGTTGACTCCAATGCTTCCCACAGTTGTCAAATTGACTAGATGTCCTTTGGCGGTGGACCATTCTTGATACACATGGGAAACAGTTCGACCACACCCTGGTCAAAGACACTTACATCCATGTTACATCAACAAGGGATCATAGCTTTCACCTGGTCCGTCCGTCATGGAAAGAGCAGGTGGGGGAGACTAGTCAGTTGTACAACTGAAATGTGTCTTCTGCATTTAACCCAACCCCTCTGAACCGGAGAGGTGCTGGGGTCCGCCTTAATCAACATCCACGGCGCCCGGGGAATAGTGGGTTAATTGCCTTGCTCAGGGGAAGAACGACAGGGTTACCTTGTCAGCTCGGGGATTCGAACCAGCAACCTTTCGATTACTGACCCAACACTTTTAACCTCTAGGCTAACTGCCGCCATTATAAGTTTACAAAATGTGTTTTGTGGGAGGGGGGGTACAATTCTGTAGCTGGGGACTAAATAATCTTCTGGCTGAATCTGATGCAGCACATTTCTCAGTATGTGTGTGTTGTCCCTGTCCAAATAAACGGAATGAGTCAAATTATTTCTGACCTGCCCCTTGTTGCTAGGCTACCGCAGCACGTCCCCTTCAGGGAGAGCAAACTTACCCACTACCTACAGGGCTTCTTCTGCGGGCGGGGCAAAGCCTGCATGGTAGTCAACATCAACCAGTGTGCCTCCATGTACGACGAGACACTCAACGTGCTCAAGTTCTCCGCCGTAGCTCAGAAGGTGGTGGTGCTGACCACCAAGACCGCCCCCCACCTCGCCACCAAGAGGTCAGCCCGGGAACGGTCCATGATCAACAACAACGCAGACAGGAAGAACCTGTTGGGTCAGCGGAGAAAGAGCTCCCTGGTTGGCTGGGAGACCAGTCTGGAGGACGTACAGGAGGATGATGATGACACAGAAGAGGACAGCGTGATGGAGGACAGCGTGATGGAGGACAGCGTGATGGAGGACAGCGTGATGGAGGACAGCGTGATGGTGGACAGCGTGATGGAGGGGGCCATGCAGGAAGTGAACAATGACAAATTTCTCATCGATAAAGATGCTTATGAGGTAAGTCCCTCTCCCTAACTACTAGGGCTGGGAGTTGCCAGGGACCTCACAACATGATATTATCACCATACTGAGGGACCGTACCATATTATAACCACCAGGGACCTCACAACATGATATTATCACCATACTGAGGGACCGTACCATATTATAACCACCAGGGACCTCACAACATGATATTATCACCATACTGAGGGACCGTACCATATTATAACCACCAGGGACCTCACAACATGATATTATCACCATACTGAGGGACCTCACCATGCCGTATTATCACCATACTGAGGGACCTCACCATGCCGTATCACCATACACCTTACTGAGGGACCTCACCGTACCGTATTATCACCTTACTGAGGGACCTCACCGTACCGTATTATCACCTTACTGAGGGACCTCACCGTACCGTATTATCACCTTACTGAGGTGCCATTACGATATGTATTGCGATTCGATACTGCAATGTTCTTTCGTTCCAGTCCATACTGCTCACCATATGTCTGTTTCAGAGGAACAAGAGAGCATGAGAATATGAGTTCTGATCAGTCATGGAAATAAAAGTGCTGAAAACAAATTGGCTCCTTTTTAAAAAGATGGTGAACAGGCTATGAAGGGTTCTGGTGGAGGTACGGCCAACTGGCACAAAACATGTAAAAACTATACAATATATGGTCCCAATATCCCAATATGTAACCGTATTGATTTGTACCCCATCATTACTTGTCTCTGTTTAGTAGTCACCTACATTTCCAGGCCCTGATTTGATTGTTTAGAAATTTGGTGAAAATATAGGCCTACTAATAGTCTTGTAAAGGCACCAGAGTTTTCCCCTATGTGAAGTTAACCCAGAACTAAAGGCTTGTGTAATTTTGGTCAGGTGCTCGATTTAAGTCTGTGCACGAGAGATGAATGTAAAGTAAGTTCATGTCTGTCAACCCTTCAGAGCCAGCTACTCCAGTTGAAGGAGCTTCGGGAACAGCTCCAGAAAGAGAGGTCAGAAAACCTGGCTTTGGAATCCCGTATCCGTGACGAGGTCACCAAGGAGTTCTCTGAGCTCTTCTCTGAAATGCAGACCGATTATAAGTGAGCTCTTCTGTGCCTTTGTTATATTCATTACTTTTGTTTGGTTGCTTTTAATAATTCTAATGGATTGGGTTTATTTAGCCTCTTTCTACCAACTGACTTACTCAAGGCTTTAAAGATCAATGTTTTTAATACATCAAACTATAATAACTTAATATCTGTGTCTTCCAGGGAACGTCTGGCCAACGAGAAGGAGATTGTCGAGGAGCGAGCAGAGAGGCGTCTAGAGATCCTGAAGAACCTGGTGAACAAGAACACCAGTCAAGAGGAGCTGGACAGAGCAGAGCTAGCCACAGTAATGCAGTCTGACTATACATGTTGGCCATCTAGCAGTTAACCTCCATTATCTAGTCCTGTCTATCCCTTTACCTTGGTGTTAAAAATACAAACTGCTAACACCCTTGCCTTGTGCCTTGACTTCTTTACTGGTAACTATTTATTGAGGAATAATGTACTTACTATGACGTGTGCTTGTCTCATCTAGCTATTTTAAGATGAATGCACTAACTGGAAGTTTCTCTGTGTAAGAGCTTCTTCTAAATGACTAACATGTGTCTTGTCTCCTGGAGGAGGAGGACAGCTCGTCGTTGGGAGAGATGTTTGACTCCATGTGCAGTGACCTGGCAGGCATAAAGAAGGCGGCTGAGGCAGCCAAGACATGTCTGGTGGTCACCCAACCCAGCAGTGAAACCGTCTCCAACCTGGAGAAGAGAGTGGCTGATCTCTCAGAGCAGCTCTCTGTCAAAACCAATGGTAACTAACTGACAACCAGTTGCCTCATTACTTTTTTATAGCTCCGTGTTTCTTAATGGGGTGAGTTTTTAAATGTTTGTAGCACTACATAATGGATTCCACTAAGCAACGGCTTGTTGATTTGAATTGGTGTGACATGTCAAGGCAAAAACCAAGATGTGTTCCCAGGACCAGGATTATGAAACACTGGTGTATCCTATCACTTACACCTGCAGTACAACTATGTCAACAATAACCTATTAATCACCAGTTTTCACTGTCCTTCAATGACTGGTCCAGACCGGTTTGCCTGATTCCAGTGGCTGTGATGGAACACACTAGGTTTCCTTCTGGGTGATTAGTCATTGTCTTCTGTTGATTTCAGAACTGGAACATTATTGCAGACAAGCACTGCAATCAAACAAACAGCTTGAGGTACTGTGCCATTTCTTTTGGAGGGAGGTGTTATTTTGCAGCAATTTGACTTATTTTGTTGTCTGTTCTAACTAATCTCTCGTGGACAGACTACAGTCATGGCCAAAAGTTTTGAGAATGACACAAGTATTGGTCTCCACAACGTTTGCTGCTTCAGTGTTCTTAGATCTTTATGTCAGTAGTTACTATGGTACACTGAAGTATAATTACAAGTATTCCATAAGTGTCAAAGGCTTTCATTTACAATGACATTCAGTTTATGCAAAGAGTCAATATTTGCAGTGTTGACCCTTCTTTTTCAAGACCTCTGCAATCCGACTGATGGCAGGCCATTCTTGCATAATCAATGCTTGGAGTTTGTCAGAAGTTGTGGGTTTTTGTTTGTCCACCCGCCTCTTGAGGATCGACCACAAGTTCTCAATGGGATTAAGGTCTGGGGAGTTTCCTGGCCATGGACCCAAAATGTTGATGTTTTGTTCCCGAGCCACTTAGTTATCACTTTTGCCTTATGGCAAGGTGCTCCATCATGCTGGAAAAGGCATTGGTCGTCACCAAACTGTTCTTGGGTGGTTGGGAGAAGTTGCTCTCTGAGGATGTGTTGGTGCCATTCTTTATTCATGGCTGTGTTCTTAGGCAAAATTGTGAGTGAGCCCACTCCCTTGGCTGAGAAGCAACCCCACACATGAATGGTCTCAGGATGCTTTACTGTTGGCATGACACAGGACTGATGGTAGCGCTCACCTTGTCTTCTCCAGACAAGGTTTTTTCCGGATGGGCCAAACAATCGGAAAGGGGATTCGTCAGAGAAAATGACTCTACCCCAGTCCTCAGCAGTCCAATCCCTGTACCTTTTGCAGAATATCAGTCTGTCGCTGATGTTTTTCCTGGAGAGAAGTGGCTTCTTTGCTGCCCTTCTTGACACCAGGCCATCCTCAAAGTCTTCGCCTCACTGTGCGTGCAGATGCACTCACACCTGCCTGCTGCCATTCCTGAGCAAGCTCTGCACTGGTGGTGCCCCGATCCCGCAGCTGAATCAACTTTAGGAGACGGTCCTGTTGCTTGCTGGACTTTCTTGGGCGCCTTGACGCCTTCTTCACAACTATTGAACCTCTCTCCTTGAAGTTCTTGATGATCTGATAAATGGTTGATTTAGGTGCAATCTTACCAGCAGCAATATCCTTGCCCGTGAAGCCCTTTTTGTGAAAAGCAATGATGACGGCACGTGTTTCCTTGCAGGTAACCATGGTTGACAGAGGAAGAACAATGATTTCAAGCACCAACCTCCTTTTAAGCTTCCAGTCTGTTATTCTGACTCAATCAGCATGACGGAGTGATCTCCAGCCTTGTCCTCGTCAACACTCTCACCTGTGTTAACGAGACAATTACTGACATGATGGCAGGTCCTTTTGTGGCAGGGCTGAAATGCAGTGGACATTTTTTGGGGGATTAAGTTCATTTTCATGGCAAAGAGGGACTTTGCAATTCATCTGATCACTCTTCATGACATTCTGGAGTATATGCAACTTGCCATCATCAACACTGAGGCAGCAAACTTTGTGGAGACCAATACTTGTGTCATTCTCAACTTTTGGCCACGACTGTACATACACCACATGATGCAGGAATTTAGTTCTGTGTTAAATGAGGTTAGTTCTAACAGACCTTTCTGTTTTCTCTTGTAGAGTCTCGAGTCTCAGGAGATGAAGTTCTCCCACCTCCTGGAGATATGTCATGAGAAGGATGAGAAGCTTCAGAACACCATGCACCAACAGGTCCATGCCACTATCAGGGATGTAAGTACATTTTAAATGCCACTTTAATTAGACCTGACTTGCTAATGGTCTTCCGCCTGTTTCATACTCCAGGGGTACTGAAACCTTTTAGGGCCGGGAACCCCTTTTGTGATAGCAAATTCATCAGGGACCCCCTCATAATCGGAACATGGTTGTTCTGAGTTCTGCTATGACTTTGGCAGTGCATGGCTGGATGAACCTGGTCTCAGCTTAAATTACAGTGCATTTATGTTTTGAAAAAAATAGTTTTTGGGGAATACAAGAAATTATTGGCTTGTTAAATGTACTGTGGATACCTACAGTCATGTGAAAAAGTAAGTACACCCCCTGGAAAGTCGTCTTTTTTTACATATTTGGACACGGATATTTGAGCTGAATTCCTATCACATTCATTGATAAAGGTAACCCAATTTAACAAACAACAAAAATATTTTAAAATATTATGCTATTAAAATAAACAAAAATGCCTTTAGTACAGCCCTACCTTTACCATCACATAAAGTTAGTTCACCCCTACCTTTACCATCACATAAAGTTAGTTCACCCCTACCTTTACCATCACATAAAGTTAGTTCACCCCTACCTTTACCATCACATAAAGTTAGTTCACCCCTACCTTTACCATCACATAAAGTTAGTACACCCCTACCTTTACCATCACATAAAGTTAGTACACCCCTACCTTTACCATCACATAAAGTTAGTACACCCCTACCTTTACCATCACATAAAGTTAGTACACCCCTACCTTTACCATCACATAAAGTTAGTACACCCCTACCTTTACCATCACATAAAGTTAGTACACCCCTACCTTTACCATCACATAAAGTTAGTACACCCCTACCTTTACCATCACATAAAGTTAGTACACCCCTACCTTTACCATCACATAAAGTTAGTACACCCCTACCTTTACCATCACATAAAGTTAGTACACCCCTACCTTTACCATCACATAAAGTTAGTACACCCCTACCTTTACCATCACATAAAGTTAGTACACCCCTACCTTTACCATCACATAAAGTTAGTACACCCCTACCTTTACCATCACATAAAGTTAGTTCACCCCTACCTTTACCATCACATAAAGTTAGTACACCCCTACCTTTACCATCACATAAAGTTAGTTCACCCCTACCTTTACCATCACATAAAGTTAGTACACCCCTACCTTTACCATCACATAAAGTTAGTTCACCCCTACCTTTACCATCACATAAAGTTAGTTCACCCCTACCTTTACCATCACATAAAGTTAGTACACCCCTACCTTTACCATCACATAAAGTTAGTACACCCCTACCTTTACCATCACATACAGTTAGTACACCCCTACCTTTACCATCACATAAAGTTAGTACACCCCTACCTTTACCATCACATAAAGTTAGTACACCCCTACCTTTACCATCACATAAAGTTAGTTCACCCCTACCTTTACCATCACATAAAGTTAGTACACCCCTACCTTTACCATCACATAAAGTTAGTACACCCCTACCTTTACCATCACATAAAGTTAGTACACCCCTACCTTTACCATCACATAAAGTTAGTACACCCCTACCTTTACCATCACATAAAGTTAGTACACCCCTACCTTTACCATCACATAAAGTTAGTACACCCCTACCTTTACCATCACATAAAGTTAGTACACCCCTACCTTTACCATCACATAAAGTTAGTACACCCCTACCTTTACCATCACATAAAGTTAGTACACCCCTACCTTTACCATCACATAAAGTTAGTACACCCCTACCTTTACCATCACATAAAGTTAGTTCACCCCTACCTTTACCATCACATAAAGTTAGTTCACCCCTACCTTTACCATCACATAAAGTTAGTACACCCCTACCTTTACCATCACATAAAGTTAGTTCACCCCTACCTTTACCATCACATAAAGTTAGTACACCCCTACCTTTACCATCACATAAAGTTAGTTCACCCCTACCTTTACCATCACATAAAGTTAGTTCACCCCTACCTTTACCATCACATAAAGTTAGTTCACCCCTACCTTTACCATCACATAAAGTTAGTACACCCCTACCTTTACCATCACATAAAGTTAGTTCACCCCTACCTTTACCATCACATAAAGTTAGTACACCCCTACCTTTACCATCACATAAAGTTAGTACACCCCTACCTTTACCATCACATAAAGTTAGTACACCCCTACCTTTACCATCACATAAAGTTAGTACACCCCTACCTTTACCATCACATAAAGTTAGTACACCCCTACCTTTACCATCACATAAAGTTAGTACACCCCTAGCTTTACCATCACATAAAGTTAGTTCACCCCTACCTTTACCATCACATAAAGTTAGTACACCCCTAGCTTTACCATCACATAAAGTTAGTACACCCCTACCTTTACCATCACATAAAGTTAGTACACCCCTACCTTTACCATCACATAAAGTTAGTACACCCCTACCTTTACCATCACATAAAGTTAGTACACCCCTACCTTTACCATCACATAAAGTTAGTACACCCCTACCTTTACCATCACATAAAGTTAGTTCACCCCTACCTTTACCATCACATAAAGTTAGTACACCCCTAGCTTTACCATCACATAAAGTTAGTAGGGGGGGGGGGGTTACAAGTACATTTCCAAGTACATCATTCCACTGTCTGACGGCTCATCTACAAATGGAGAAAAGTCCAGACCACTGGCAAACTACCTAGGACAGGTCGTCCCACCAATCTACCTAGGACAGGTCGTCCCACCAATCTACCTAGGACAGGTCGTCCCACCAATCTACCTAGGACAGGTCGTCCCACCAATCTACCTAGGACAGGTCGTCCCACCAATCTACCTAGGACAGGTCGTCCCACCAATCTACCTAGGACAGGTCGTCCCACCAATCTACCTAGGACAGGTCGTCCCACCAAAGTCAGCCCAAGAGCTGACCGAAAGATGCTCATAGAAGTCTCTAAGAACCCCAGGGTAACATCAAGGGATCTACAGGCCTCTCTTACCATAATAAATGTTGAAGTGAGTCAACTGTCAGAAAGAGACTGCACAAACTTGGCCTACAAAATAATATCAAGACACTACTGATG
This sequence comes from Thymallus thymallus, assembly GCA_023634145.1. Taxonomy (NCBI): domain Eukaryota; kingdom Metazoa; phylum Chordata; class Actinopteri; order Salmoniformes; family Salmonidae; genus Thymallus; species Thymallus thymallus. The sequence goes on along the minus strand of CM042387.1, from coordinate 34,087,796 downwards.
TTTGCCAGACAACACCTGGGTAAAGACCAAACCTACTGGAACAATGTGCTCTGGACAGATGAGTCAAAGGTGGAGCTGTTTGTCCGCAATGCCAGACGCCATGTTTGGTGAAAACGAAACACTGCCTTTTGAATAGAAGAACCTCATACCAACCATAAAGTATGGAGGCTTGTGGCGTTATGGTTTGGGGCTGCTTTGCTGTATCTATCTATCTTTGCTGTATCATGACACAGTTGAAGCAGTACTGTAAAGAAGAGGGGGCAAATATTCCTCCCAGTCCATGTAAGAGACTGATAGACAGTTACAAGAAACATCTACATGAAGTTAAGAAACACCAGCTATTGAAGCTAGAGGTGGACTTATTTATTCTGCACTATGGAACTGCATTTCTGTAGATCTTTGATAAAGAAATTATTGCAAAGTATAATTCGTGTCATTAGTTAAATTAGTTAACCTTTATCTGTCAATAGTGTTGAAGTGAAGATTACATATCCATCTGTCCAAATATGTAAAATAATAAAAGACAACTTTCCAGGGGTGTACTTACTTTTTCACATGACTGTGTCTGTCCCTGTGAGCCTCCCAGGCCCGTGTTGCACAGTTAAGAACAGACATTAATAATTTATATTATTATATAGTGTTACACCTTAACTATAATGGATGTGTTGGCCTAAATGTGTCATCTGTTAGTAGTATTCATAAACAAAAATAAATATATAATATTTAATCTGACTGTGGACCCCCTGCAGTACCTTGCCGACCCCACTTTGAGAACCCCTATCATACGCCGTATTTGACGTTACCTTTCACATTTTATACTTTACTGGTGGCAATTTCCCATCCATATGTCACATTATAAATGCTCATATCCAGAACGTGACCAATTTTATTCCAGCTTGAGTAGGCCATGCAGTTTTAACACCATTATGGGGGTTTTCCTTGACAGAAGACTACATTCGACGGCATCAAGGATGAGTTCCTACCTTTGAAGAGCAGCTGCACTTGCTCCAGAGGGGGGAAGCCCAGCTCTTGCACAGAGAGCCGCAAACGGCTGGTGGACCTCCAGCTGGACCTAGAAGAACAGCCCCCCAGCAAGAAAGGTACAGGGTGGGCTCTGAGCATTGCTGGGAAGCCCCTCCCACCGTTTGTGGGGGTGAGAGCAGGGGGGGGGAGAGAATACTGCCAAAGGTCACAAAAACATCTGCTTAAAATCATTATATTTTTTATTTAACTAGGCAAGTCCGTTAAGAACAAACTCTTATTTACAATGACGGCCTACCTACAGGGTCAGACCCTGGAGCAAATTAGGGTTAAGTGCCTTGCTCAAGGACATATCGACAGGATTTCTCACCTTGTCGGCTCGGGTATTCGAACCAGCGACCTTTCGTTTACTGGCCCAACACTTTAACCGCTAGGCTACCTGCGCCTTTAAAAATGCAACCGTCTGTGCTCAAGAAGTAATGCTGCCTCAGAGACTTGTGCACTTTTCCTTATATAGAAATGTTTGTGTTTCCCCATTTCTGTGGGTATATTGTTTTTAAGTGCTTGTCGTATCCCATATGATTCTGGTTTGTTTGCTGTACTCAGACATTTTCCAAACAAGCTGTGGAAGGATTTATTGAGGTCTGATGTCATTAATAGAGAGAGACCCCTTCATGTTCTGGGAAATGGTCTTCACTAACCGTACTCACTATATTGACTTGGACATGGTCATTTAAAGGACCAATTTTTCAGATATAATTTGCTGACCAAAATTGCAATGTGTCCAGTTGTTTGATGTTTAGCAAACCAATCGTAGTAATCCCATTGCACTGGTTATTGCTTAAGGACATAACACCAGATTAATTCAGTTAGTTTAAGTTAACTGGATGCTTAAGTGTCTAACATCCCACCATACCTCGGAAGAGGATCCTATTCTAATATACTTTGTTTGCAACACCTTTAGAGATTCATCAGATGTCCTTGTCTTTGTCAGTATTCCTTGAGGAGTGTAGTGGAGAGGAGGAGACCATTGCCAGCCGGGAGCTGGAGGAGAAATCCTCAGAAGTGATGGAGCTAGTAGAGACGCTGCAGCTTGACCTGGCGGCACACGGAGAGGGCGACTGGAAAGTGCAGGAGCAGCTCGAAGAATTGGCGAATAATAGCTCCCATATGGAGGCACATAAACTGAAAGCTGAGCTAGAGGTGCCGACGCGGGCCAGCGAGGAAGCCCTGTCCGTGGTGGAGGTGAGGAGGGAGAATGCCAGGCTGCTCCAGGAACAGGAAGACTTGCAGCGGGAGATGAGCATAATCCGAGGGGAATCCCAGGATCTAACTAGGAAGCTGCAGGCCATGGAGAGGGAGGTCAGTCTGCAAACAGCCAGAGCAGACCAAGCTGCAGAGAACCTAGAAGCCACGCATGACCACAAGGTCAGAGAGAAAACTGCCCTTATTGACTCCCTGATACAGGAAGTGACACGCTTAGGGCAGGAAGAGGTGGCCTCTCAAGCTGCATCGGGAGTACAAAGGGACAGCAGGCTTCTCCGAGACAAGATGGCGGAACTGAAAAAAGAATGTTCAAAGGCCCTAGAGGAGAGGCTCCTGCTCAAAGAGAAACTGTCCCAACAGCAGATCTCAGAACAGGAGTTGAGGGAGCTAAAAGAGAAACTGGCCCAACAGCAGATCTCAGAACAGGAGTTGGGGGAGCTAAAAGAGAAACTGGCCCAACAGCAGATCTCAGAACAGGAGTTGAGGGAGCTAAAAGAGAAACTGGCCCAACAGCAGATCTCAGAACAGGAGTTGAGGGAGCTAAAAGAGAAACTGGCCCAACAGCAGATCTTAGAACAGGAGTTGGGGGAGCTGAAAGAGAAACTGGCCCAACAGCAGATCTTAGAACAGGAGTTGGGGGAGCTGAAAGAGAAACTGGCCCAACAGCAGATCTCAGAACAGGAGTTGGGGGAGCTGAAAGAGAAACTGGCCCAACAGCAGATCTTAGAACAGGAGTTGGGGGAGCTGAAAGAGAAACTGGCCCAACAGCAGATCTTAGAACAGGAGTTGGGGGAGCTGAAAGAGAAACTGGCCCAACAGCAGATCTCAGAACAGGAGTTGGGGGAGCTGAAAGAGAAACTGGCCCAACAGCAGATCTCAGAACAGGAGTTGGGGGAGCTGAAAGAGAAACTGGCCCAACAGCAGATCTTAGAACAGGAGTTGGGGGAGCTGAAAGAGAAACTGGCCCAACAGCAGATCTTAGAACAGGAGTTGGGGGAGCTGAAAGAGAAACTGGCCCAACAGCAGATCTCAGAACAGGAGTTGGGGGAGCTGAAAGAGAAACTGGCCCAACAGCAGATCTTAGAACAGGAGTTGGGGGAGCTGAAAGAGAAACTGGCCCAACAGCAGATCTTAGAACAGGAGTTGGGGGAGCTGAAAGAGAAACTGGCCCAACAGCAGATCTCAGAACAGGAGTTGGGGGAGCTGAAAGAGAAACTGGCCCAACAGCAGATCTCAGAACAGGAGTTGGGGGAGCTGAAAGAGAAACTGGCCCAACAGCAGATCTTAGAACAGGAGTTGGGGGAGCTGAAAGAGAAACTGGCCCAACAGCAGATCTTAGAACAGGAGTTGGGGGAGCTGAAAGAGAAACTGGCCCAACAGCAGATCTCAGAACAGGAGTTGGGGGAGCTGAAAGAGAAACTGTCCCAACAGGAACTGACCTTGGAGCAGCTCAGGGCGGAAATGGAGGAGGCTAAAGCCAATGCCCACATTGACAGCGAGAACTCTGTAGCTGAGAGAGAGACTGCCGAGGGGCTGAGGAAACTAAACTCTGATCTGGAGGCTGAGGTCGCGACCTTGAAGGGAAAGATGGCCGATCTGGAGGAAAAGGAGCACACCCACCAAACGGTGAGGGAGGAGCCCGTAACCGTGTCCCAGTCGCATAACGACGAGCTCATGTCCCAAACAGAGAGAGTGGCAGAGTTGGAGAAGACACTGTTGGAGAAGGAGACGCAGGTGTTGGGCCTACAGAGGAGCCTGAGGGAGGCACAGGAGAGGTGGGAGGATGAGGAGACCGCTGCGGTGCAGGAGGCTCGTAGGAGGGAGGTGGAGAGGAGGAGGGAGCTGCTGGCCGTGGCTGAAGAGGCCATCGCTCAGAAGGACGTTGAGCTGGAGAAGAGAGCCCAGGACATCACCAGGTTAGTGGGCTGGCTGGCACCATTCACTCTGGGTAGTGGGGAGGCCTACGGCCAATCCCAAATCATCCCCTAAACCCTATGGAGATCTGAGAGGATTTGATTGGTATAGGCAGTATGGTGAAAGTTCCACCTAGCCTATCAGAGGACAAGGTGCAGCTAATACCAGATTGATTACACCTATCCTCTCAGATTTCCACAAGAGCACAACTACTCTCTAATATAGTGGGGTTTGAGTTACTGCTAAACTACTCTCTAATATAGTGGGGTTTGAGTTACTGCTAAACTACTCTCTAATATAGTGGGGTTTGAGTTACTGCTAAACTACTCTCTAATATAGTGGGGTTTGAGTTACTGCTAAACTACTCTCTAATATAGTGGGGTTTGAGTTACTGCTAAACTACTCTCTAATATAGTGGGGTTTGAGTTACTGCTAAACTACTCTCTAATATAGTGGGGTTTGAGTTACTGCTAAACTACTCTCTAATATAGTGGGGTTTGAGTTACTGCTAAACTACTCTCTAATATAGTGGGATTTGAGTTACTGCTAAACTACTCTCTAATATAGTGGGATTTGAGTTACTGCTAAACTACTCTCTAATATAGTGGGGTTTGAGTTACTGCTAAACTACTCTCTAATATAGTGGGGTTTGAGTTACTGCTAAACTACTCTCTAATATAGTGGGGTTTGAGTTACTGCTAAACTACTCTCTAATATAGTGGGGTTTGAGTTACTGCTAAACTACTCTCTAATATAGTGGGGTTTGAGTTACTGCTAAACTACTCTCTAATATAGTGGGGTTTGAGTTGCTGCTAAACTACTCTCTAATATAGTGGGGTTTGAGTTGATCTCATGTGTTTCTGACCACAGATTGAAGGAGACCGCTAAACTTGACTCAGACAAAGCGAAGAGTTTGAGCCTGGACCTTGAGAGAAAAGACGATGACAACTCTGATCTCAAAGAGAAGCTGGCCGACTCTAAAAACCAGATACAGCAAGTTCAAAAGGAGGTAAAGCTGATAAGATTTATATTTTTTAAATATCTTTATTCATGCAAGAGATACTTTTGGCCATGTAGTGTCCATGACTGTGGACACCTGCTGGTCGAACATTCCAACATCATGGGCATCAATATGGAGTTGGTCCCTCCTTTGCTGCTATAACAGCCTCCACTCTTCTGGGAAGGCTTTCCACTAGATGTTGGGACATTGCTGCAGGGACTTGCTTCCATTCATCCACGAGCACTGATGTTGGGCGATTAGGCTCGCAGTCAGCGTTCCAATTCATCCCAAAGGTGTTCAATGGGGTTGAGGTCAGGGCTCTGTGCAGGCCAGGCCAGTCCAGTTCTTCCACACCAATCTTGACAAACTATTTCTGTATGGACCTCGCTTTGTGTAAGGGGGCATTGTCATGCTGAAACAGGAAAGGGCCTTCCCTAAACTGTTGCCACAAAGTTGGAAGCACATAATCATCTAGAATGTAATTGTATGCTGTAGCGTTAAGATTTCCCTTCACTGGAACTAAGAGGCCAGAACCATGAAAAACCACCCCAGACCATTATTCCTTCTCCACCAAACTATACAGTTGGCACTATGCATTGGGGCAGGTAGCGTTCTCCTGGCATCTGCCAAATCCAGATTTGTCAATCGGACTGCCAGATGGTGAAGTGGGATTCATCACTCCAGAGAACGCGTTTCCACTGCTCCAGAGTCCGATGCGGTGAGTTTTACACCACTCCAGCCTATGCTTGGCATTGTGAAGTTAGGCTTGTGTGCTGCTGCTTGGCCATGGAAACCCATTTCATGAAGCTCCCAACTAACAGTTCTTGTGCTGATGTTGCTTCCAGAGGCAGTTTGGAACTCGGTAGTGAGTGTTGCAACCGAGGACAGACGTTTTTTACGTTCTACTCGCTTCAGCGGTCCGTTCTGTGAGCTTGTGTGGTCTACCACTTCACAGCTGAGCCGTTGTTGTTCCTAGATGTTTCCACTTCACAATAACAGCACTTACAGTTGACCAGGGCAGATCTAGCAGGCCAGAAATTTGACAAACTGACTTGTTGGAAAGGTGGCAACGGATGTGGCTGAAATGGCTAAATCCACTACTTTTAAGGGGTGTCCACATTCCACACACAACCACTATTAATAACATATGAAACACTCTTAACCTATTAAACACTTAATAACATATCTGCTCTTCTGTTTCCCCTACCCAAGATCATCTCTATGCGAGAAGAGGAGAAATCTCTCAGATTAAAAGTGCATGACTTGGAGAGAGTGAAGAAACAGCAGCAGTCTGACTTGGCCAACAGAGACCGGACCATACACCAACTGAAAATGGTGGGTTTACTCTCTGGGTTTCATTCTAACAAAGAGAAATATGCCCTTGTTGTTCGACCAGAACTTGATCCACCTCTTCCTCCACACCTCTTCCTCTACAGGAACAGTCCACTGACAAGAACATAAAGCTCTATCAGAACGCCTGCAAAGGTACGTAGCCCATCTCTATCAGCCCATCTCTATCAGCCCATCTCTATCAGCCCATCTCTATCAAAGGTACGTAGCCCATCTCTATCAGCCCATCTCTATCAGCCCATCTCTATCAAAGGTACGTAGCCCATCTCTATCAGCCCATCTCTATCAGCCCATCTCTATCAGCCCATCTCTATCAAAGGTACGTAGCCCATCTCTATCAGCCCATCTCTATCAAAGGTACGTAGCCCATCTCTATCAGCCCATCTCTATCAGCCCATCTCTATCAAAGGTACGGAGCCCATCTCTATCAGCCCATCTCTATCAGCCCATCTCCATCAGGTACGTAAGCCCATCTCTATCAGCCCATCTCTATCAGCCCATCTCTATCAAAGGTACGGAGCCCATTTCTATCAGCCCATCTCTATCAGCCCATCTCTATCAAAGGTACGGAGCCCATCTCTATCAAAGGTACGGAGCCCATCTCCATCAGGTACGTAAGCCCATCTCTATCAAAGGTACGGAGCCCATCTCCATCAGGTACGTAAGCCCATCTCTATCAGCCCATCTCTATCAAAGGTACGGAGCCCATCTCCATCAGGTACGTAAGCCCATCCCTATCAAAGGTACGTAAGCCCATCTCCATCAGGTACGTAAGCCCATCTCCATCAGGTACGTAAGCCCATCTCCATCAGGTACGTAAGCCCATCTCCATCAAAGGTACGGAGCCCATCTCCATCAGGTACGTAAGCCCATCCCTATCAAAGGTACGGAGCCCATCTCCATCAGGTACGTAAGCCCATCTCCATCAGGTACGTAAGCCCATCTCCATCAGGTACGTAAGCCCATCTCCATCAGGTACGTAAGCCCATCTCCATCAGGTACGTAAGCCCATCTCCATCAGGTACGTAAGCCCATCTCCATCAGGTATGTAAGCCCATCTCCATCAGGTACGTAAGCCCATCTCCATCAGGTACGTAAGCCCATCTCCATCAGGTACGTAAGCCCATCTCCATCAGGTACGTAAGCCCATCTCCATCAGGTACGTAAGCCCATCTCCATCAGGTACGTAAGCCCATCTCCATCAGGTACGTAAGCCCATCTCCATCAGGTACGTAAGCCCATCTCCATCAGGTACGTAAGCCCATCTCCATCAGGTACGTAAGCCCATCTCCATCAGGTACGTAAGCCTATTGCTCCATACTGTTCTACTGAATGCTACTTCCATACATCCTATATACTATTTAGAACCCACTGTTGAGTAAAAATGTATGCTTTTAGCAACAGATATCAACATACTCATGTATACTGAGAATGTCATCTACTGCAGTATTTCCCACCTCCAGTACTCCCTAACAGCACACACTGTCTACTGCAGTATTTCCCACCTCCAGTACTCCCTAACAGCACACACTGTCTACTGCAGTATTACCCACCTCCAGTACTCCCTAACAGCACACACTGTCTACTGCAGTATTTCCCACCTCCAGTACTCCCTAACAGCACACACTGTCTACTGCAGTATTTCCCACCTCCAGTACTCCCTAACAGCACACACTGTCTACTGCAGTATTACCCACCTCCAGTACTCCCTAACAGCACACACTTATTAACGCCCTGGACAAACTCAGCTGACTCAACTCAGTAAGGGCTTAATGATTAGTTGAATCAGGTGTGTTCGTCTGGGGCTAAAACAAAAATGTGTGCTGTTAGGGAGGACTGGAGGTGGGTAACAATGTTGGGGGACTGGAGGTGGGAAACAATGTTGGGGGACTGGAGGTGGGAAACAATGTTGGGGGACTGGAGGTGGGAAACAATGTTGGGGGACTGGAGGTGGGAAACAATGTTGGGGGACTGGAGGTGGGAAACAATGTTGGGGGACTGGAGGTGGGAAACAATGTTGGGGGACTGGAGGTGGGAAACAATGTTGGGGGACTGGAGGTGGGAAACAATGTTGGGGGACTGGAGGTGGGAAACAATGTTGGGGGACTGGAGGTGGGAAACAATGTTGGGGGACTGGAGGTGGGAAACAATGTTGGGGGACTGGAGGTGGGAAACAATGTTGGGGGACTGGAGGTGGGAAACAATGTTGGGGGACTGGAGGTGGGAAACAATGTTGGGGGACTGGAGGTGGGTAACAATGTTGGGGGACTGGAGGACTGGAGGTGGGAAACATAGATCTAATGCTCAGTTGCGTGTTTTCCTGTCGTTTGTTAGTTTGGTACAGCCAGTCCCCTCATCTGATTACTGTCTGAAAGGATCATACTCTTCCTTCATAGCATGTACATCATTCTATTAGATGAACGTCTAAATGAGTTTGACATCCTGGCATTTAAAGCATTACTTTCATTTCAAAATTACAACTCCAAGTATTGGGACACCGCCATAGTGCTGACAGTACACACGGTAGGCCATTCCCATGTGCTGTTGGTAGGCCATTCCCATGTGCTGTTGGTAGGCCATTCCCATGTGCTGTTGGTAGGACATTCCCATGTGCTGTTGGTAGGCCATTCCCATGTGCTGTTGGTAGGACATTCCCATGTGCTGTTGGTAGGCCATTCCCATGTGCTGTTGGTAGGACATTCCCATGTGCTGTTGGTAGGCCATTCCCATGTGCTGTTGGTAGGACATTCCCATGTGCTGTTGGTAGGCCATTCCCATGTGCTGTTGGTAGGACATTCCCATGTGCTGTTGGTAGGCCATTCCCATGTGCTGTTGGTAGGACATTCCCATGTGCTGTTGGTAGGCCATTCCCATGTGCTGTTGGTAGGCCATTCCCATGTGCTGTTGGTAGGACATTCCCATGTGCTGTTGGTAGGCCATTCCCATGTGCTGTTGGTAGGCCATTCCCATGTGCTGTTGGTAGGACATTCCCATGTGCTGTTGGTAGGCCATTCCCATGTGCTGTTGGTAGGCCATTCCCATGTGCTGTTGGTAGGCCATTCCCATGTGCTGTTGGTAGGCCATTCCCATGTGCTGTTGGTAGGCCATTCCCATGTGCTGTTGGTAGGCCATTCCCATATGCTGTTGGTAGGCCATTCCCATGTGCTGTTGGTAGGCCATTCCCATATGCTGTTGGTAGGCCATTCCCATATGCTGTTGGTAGGCCATTCCCATATGCTGTTGGTAGGCCATTCCCATGTGCTGTCGGTAGGCCATTCCCATGTGCTGTCGGTAGGCCATTCCCATGTGCTGTTGGTAGGCCATTCCCATGTGCTGTCGGTAGGCCATTCTGTCCTGTATTCACGGGGTTCATTTTGTTTCCCCAGACCTTCAGGCCAAGGAGCGTATGATAGAGGACATGCGTCTGGCTCTGACTGAGCAGGAGGATACCCAGACCCAACAGGAGCAGGTGCTGGAGGCCAAACTGGACGAGATTGACGCCCTCACAGAAGGTGGATAATCAAATCACCATTTTTTTTAAAGTGCATTTTATTTAGAAATTATAATAACAAAATATAGTAAAATATAGCAGGGTTCACAGGATGACAAAGCAAGCACTCTATCATGTTGGAACTATCTTCACTGAAAGCATTACCATATTAAAAATGAAGTGTCTAAATACAACATCTGGAGTTTGGTTCATTAGGAGAAGATGATTGTAGATGATTTTTAGATTTTAGCGTTACATATGCAAAGAATGAGTTAATAGTTGTCCTTGTTTTTTGAGATACATTTTTTTTATTTCCCCTTTATTTAACCAGGTAGGTTTTATTTAACCAGGTAGGTCAGTTGAGAACTAGTTCTCATTTACAACTGTGACCTGGCCAAGACAAAGCAAAGCAGTGCGACAAAAAACAACACAGAGTTACACAATAAACAAACAGTCAAAAACACAATAGAAAAATCTATATACAGAGTGCAAAATGTAGTGCAAAATGCAGTAAGGTTAGGAAGTAGGACAATAAATAGACTATAGTGGTGAAATAAATTACAGAATTATCATCATTAACACAGGAATGAAGGATGTGCAAATAGAGATACTGGAGTGCAAGATTTGTGAAAATAACAAAAATAAATATAATATGGGGATGAGGTAGTAGGATGGGCTATTTACAGAAGGGCTATATACAGGTGCAGTAATCTATAAGCAGCTCTGACAGCTGATGCTTAAAGTTAGTGAGGGAGATGGTAGTCTCCAGCTTCAAGGATTTTTGCAATTCGTTCCAGTCATTGGCAGCAGCGAACTGGAAGGAATGGCGGCCAAAGGAGGTGTTGGCTTTGGGGGTGACCAGTGAGATATACCTGCTGGAGCGCATTCACTGTAGTTCATCTTAGAAACATCCGTGATGGCGATTTACACGTTTCAAATTGATAGGCCACTGTGGAGGAGATTTACAGGGTTTTAAATGGACACACAAAATCAGATTCATTTTTTTATTTGTCAATAACTTTTGACCAAACCCTTAATGTCTCTGTACCATGGGCCTACATTCCAGATTTAGTGTCTGAGGATTTTAAGTATTTTTTTTGAATATTAGCTAATATGCATCTAGTTTTATAGTGTGGCAATCTTTGAATGCATCAATGTTATTTTCTCAAACTCTTTAGGTAGTATTGTTAGGTGTTATTACAATTATTTTTAGTATTAGCTTTACATAGTCATAAGTGAATTGTTAAAATTTGGCAAATTTAACATGGTTCATCGGTAACTCAGCCATTCAGATTAAGGACTGGCAGGTGTAGTTTTCCATTCAGATTAAGGACTGGCAGGTGTAGTTTTCCATTCAGATTAAGGACTGGCAGGTGTAGTTTTCCATTCAGATTACAACTCTTTATATTTGGTGTTTTTGTCATTTCAGAGGTGGAGAAAGTGAAAGACCTGTTACGCTACCAGGACAATAGAAAAGACACTGCAGCCCTGAGAGACGGCCAATCGGACGAAACCAAATTAGCCAAACAGGAAGCCATTCAGGCTCAATTGACCTTGAAGGTGGATGTCTAAATATCTAGTTGATAATGCATATTTTCTTTTTAGATTTGATTAATCTGTGTTTGTAAGTGTTTTCCCAAGTAATCAAATGAGTTATGATGACTGAACATACCACATATCGAGGACATTTTACTGATGTCGATAATTATGATAAATACTCGATAGCCTACTAAATGTGAAGTCTACTAATATGGGTAATTGCTAACGGGACAATTGCTCCAACATTCTAACTAGCAGTAGGAGTTTTAAGGTAATATGAAAGTTAATGTTATAAACCTATCCTGGTATTTATCATCATCGTGACAATGTCACTCTAATCTGTGTGTTCCTAGCTGTGTACTGAGAAGCACCAGGCTGACAGGAGGAAGTGGCTTGAAGAGAAGATGGTTCTGATCCGACAGGCCAAGGAGGCCGAAGACAAGAGGAACCAGGAGATGAGGAAGTTCGCAGACGACCGTGAGCGACACGCCAAACAGCAAAGCCAAGTGGTAATCAAACTTCCTGTAGAAATGACCCCTAGAACAGGGGTTTTCCAACCTCTCCTCTGGGACCCCCAGCCGCTCCATGTAGTTGAACTATCACCTGATTCAACTTGTCAACTAATCACCAAGCACTTAAATAGGGAAATCAAGTGGGCTACAACAACACTGTGGAATGTCTAGGCGTCCCTGAAGAGAGGTTGGATAACCACTGCCCCAGAGTACAGCTGCAAAACCCTACAGACGGAGCCTACTGAGAAACCCCTCTGATCTGTCTATCTCTGACCCTGTAGAAAGATCTGTCGGCCCAGCTCACTGCGAAGGAGCAGGACCTACTGAAGTGGAGGAAGGAGAGGGACACCCTGGTGGCAGCTCTGGAGGTCCAGCTAACCAAACTCATCTCCAGCATCGCAAACAAGGATGAACAGATAGCCAGTCTCCGCTGCAACGCCACCTCTCAGCCAGCAGAGGTCAGTTGAAACACACAGGATGGACTGTTGGGTTGGTTGGTTGGGACTGTCCGACTCATTTGGGATTGTACTATTATGGTTGAGTGCAGGGTTGTTGGTAATTTACACAAGTGATTTGGAGTTTGCACTGTTTGAATATAATTTTTGAAAAATAGTGAGCACTTATTTTCTGCGCATTGAGCATGAGATGCACTCTACACATTTTATTTGGGTTTATTATTATCTATCATATTGACATGGAACTGATTCAAACTCTAGATGGGACACAGTGCACTTTCCATTACGGTTTGTGGTACTGTAACAGCATGAAAATAGACAACTTTGGACCATGAGGATGGATGGCATTATTGGTCCATTATCTCCTAATTGTTGTCTTGGTCCTCCTCCAGAGTGGCCAGGTGGAGGTGGAGGAGCTGCACGGCCTTCTGTCTGACAGAGACTCGGAGATCCTTAACCTGAAGGAACAACTGAAAGCATCCCAAAGCAGCAGCAATGTCTCGGCCCCGCCTCCCACTGCGCGCAGAGAGACAGCCAATCAGGTGAGAAAGAAGTCTCCTTTATAACTAATTAAAGTAGATCGATAGATACTTTATTGATCCCCGAGGGGAAATGTCTTTGTCAAGCAGCAGCAAAAAACACAGGGCAGGTGCAAAATGCCAGAATGAAAATACACAAAAGACAGATGATACATGAGACACATGATACATAGATCGGCAGTATGAAAAAGTATAAAAATACAAGTCTGAAATGCAAAAGGCTACAAAAAGACATTGCATTGTATGGGTGGATGGCTGAATATGTACACTATACATTGGTGGATGTTGGATGGTTAACTATACTATACAGGTACTATCCTTCTCGACGCCACCTCCTCTAGAGTGTCAAGGTTAATACCCAGGACAGAGCTAGCCTTCCTGATCAGCTTATTTACCCGAGAAGCATCACCAGCCTTTATGTTGGCGCCCCAGCACACCACTGCAAAAAAGATTGCACTGGCCACCACAGTGGTAATTGGTCACGTACACAGGATACAAGGTGTAAACGGTACAGTGAAATGCTTACTTGTGAGCTCTCAACAGTACAGTACACATTATCAAAAATATAAATATATTTTGATTTCTCTCTCACAGATTAAAGCAGATGAATGCCCTCCCAAAGTCAGTGAGCGAACTCTCCATGACAACAGTCAACCAGTACTTGGAGTTAAGACTGAGAAGAGGACCAGTCAGGTAATCGTAGTCTCTTTAGACATCCAGGTTTCCTCCCACAATGTTCCAACGTTCAGCCTTAACATCTGTACATAACAGAACGTCAGTTGGGCATAGAGGAACTGTCACTGCCTTATCCACCTGGTCCCCACATCCCCCAAAATAGTAGCTATCGAGATTAAGATCACTGAGGGTATTTTTAAGGAGTGCATTTTGCAAGTGGCTAGTTTGCATCAACTACCTTCACTAAAACTGCAAAGGTTCTGCCTTCAAACCTTGGTTTCGAATCGCAACGTTGTCTTGTCTGCCTCGTGATTTGTTGGGAGTCACTGCTGTTGCCTAGTGTCAGGTTTCTGAGGTAATCATCTGCATGGACATTACATCAGACAGCACCATGTCTGTCTGCTCTGAGTGAAGGTTACGAATGTAAAACCAGTTATGAGGATTTTCAGTTCTAAAAACTTTGCCTCATTCTGGTCCACTCTCTTTTTTTAAGTGTGTTTTTTTAATTTTGTCATGGTCCATTTTAAGCACTACTGAACAAAGAGCTGTTTGGGAGCCAAACTAACGTCTATTTTAGGTGAACGGAGTCAAATGATCCGGCTCACCCCAAAGAATTTGGCATGCCCATCACTAGTTCCATAGCTACGGTAGTCATGGGAGAGCGCAGTGATTTAAGAACTATTTTCACTCCGATTTTAAAAATAATTTAAGGATTACTTACATGGTTTGCAATGCCTGTCACGTTAGAATGACACTGTGTCAGAAGACCATACTGCATGGTTCCAACTAACTCCGCCTCACTGTCATACTGTGTACCCCTGTCTGTAGGGGTCTGGGGGCTACCCATCGGTGCTAGACTCCTCAGAGATCTCAACGGAGGAAGGCAGGACCAGACGCTTCCCCAAGCCTGAGCTTGAGATCTCCTTCAGTCCGCTGCAGCCCAACAGGATGGCCCTGAAACGCGAGGGAGAGGATGTGATCAACGTCAAAATCACCCGCTCCACACGCAAGAGGAAGAGCACTGAGGTTGAAAAGGTAGACCGTGTTAAAGGGAGTTCACCCAAATTACATTTTGGTTTCCTTACCCAGTAAGAACTGTTTGAATTGAACATGATGTGCACATTTTGACATCGCTTCCATGGGAAACTAAACCAAAGCATGAATTGCTGTCACACCTTGTCAATATGCTGCTTACAGGGTAAGGAACTATATGTAATATGGGTGAACAATCCCTTTAACTAGCAGCGAAGGACTGGATGTACTGTAGGTTCAGTTCAGGGTACAACTGGACTCCTGCCAC
>CM042387.1:33965275-34067775 GCA_023634145.1 Thymallus thymallus | reverse complement strand
GCAGCACAACAGCTTGGAACAAGGGTGAGAGTTGGTACTAACAGCAGCACAACAGCTTGGAACAAGGGTGAGAGTTGGTACTAACAGCAGCACAACAGCTTGGAACAAGGGTGAGAGTTGGTACTAACAGCAGCACAACAGCTTGGAACAAGGGTGAGAGTTGGTACTAACAGCAGCACAACAGCTTGGAACAACTCTTCACTGACAGCATGACCGTCTAGCCCATACGACAGCTATAGAGCAAACTACAATCTGCAGTGGGTACAAATCACACCTTAATGGTCAAGTTCAATATGACCTGTCACAGCCTCTCTGTCCACAGCCTCTCTGTCCACAGCCTCTCTGTCCACAGCCTCTCTCAATGTGTATGTAGCCTGGTCCAGGATCTGTCTGTAGCCTGGTCCAGGATCTGTCTGTAGCCTGGTCCAGGATCTGTCTGTAGCCTGGTCCAGGATCTGTCTGTAGCCTGGTCCAGGATCTGTCTGTAGCCTGGTCCAGGATCTGTCTGTAGCCTGGTCCAGGATCTGTCTGTAGCCTGGTCCAGGATCTGTCTGTAGCCTGGTCCAGGATCTGTCTGTAGCCTGGTCCAGGATCTGTCTGTAGCCTGGTCCAGGATCTGTCTGTAGCCTGGTCCAGGATCTGTCTGTAGCCTGGTCCAGGATCTGTCTGTAGCCTGGTCCAGGATCTGTCTGTAGCCTGGTCCAGGATCTGTCTGTAGCCTGGTCCAGGATCTGTCTGTAGCCTGGTCCAGGATCTGTCTGTAGCCTGGTCCAGGATCTGTCTGTAGCCTGGTCCAGGACCTGTCTGTAGCCTGGTCCAGGACCTGTCTGTGCTTGGCAATAGAACAGAAACGGACTGGCCCACAGTAATGGCTTGCTCTGGCTTTAACCTTTTTAGTGGTCTATGTTGCTTAGCTTTTAACTACCTCTTTCTTTCTGCAGCTAAAAAGATCATGGGATTGGTGAGCGGGAAATCCCCAGAGAGGGAGGGGGGGGCGTCCATGAGCTTCAGACCCAAGAAGTCCAAGAGGAAGCTTTACAGACCAGAGATCTCCTCCCCGATGGACTTCCCCTCCCACCCGGTAAGAACCCACAGCCAACTGCCCGTCCGTCTGATTAGGTCTGGGTGATATGGCCACAACATCATATCACAATGTTTTTCTCATTTTCAGTTTCTGAATAGTATACATTTTTAAATATGTTTTATCAGGACCTTTAGGATGGCTACAAAGGAATTCTGTGTTTTTTTTATTTTTATACTCAACCAAAACTGACAGAAGTCCAATTTGTATAATTTTTTTTTTTTTTTTGCACTGTATCAACACATCGTTGTAAAAATCCATACCTGTATGTGTATCTATCCATACGATATATCAACCAGCCCTACGACTGATCACTACAAACAGGGATGCATGATTGGTAAGGCTGCTCCAAACTCGGGACGGCAGAGTTATTCATCACCAGGGTGCTTAACAAAGGATTTGTTTTGGATATGTTTATCTTGTGATTCAGATGTGTACCCAAATAGCAAGGTATATGCATGCAGACAAACCTGTCAGTCCAGGTCCAATGCTGGTCAGCTCTGCTGTATGAATAGTGATTCCCATTCATATGGTGGCTGTCATGCAAGACAAACTTGTTGATTTAACTTCAGTTGTAAATCTTAAAGAAAAACGTATTTAAGGTTTTGTATCATTTCAGCCAGTTTTAAAAGTAGTGCTCAGCTGACGAGCCACAACATCACCCATTTCATATGATATGTACTGTATGATGTTGTATAGGGTGTTCACTTACTGGGTGTTACTAAAGACATGTCTAAACCTATTGATCTTTTCCCTATGTTCTTATCAATCACATTCCATGAATCATTACTTTGTTCTCTACAATATTACTACATTCATATATTTGTACTTGACAGTGTTGATGAAATAAGAGCATTAGTTTGTAGTAACCCTTGTTAGTTTAGACTGCATCGCTCTTGCTTGTATGTCTTATTATTTCGGCGTTGGGAGGTGTTTCTGCGCTTTGGACCAATCAAAATCAACTTGATACCTTGTCATTTCCATCATCAGATCCGTGGCTTTGTATTCCTCTGACCAATCAATGTTGAGAGGGGCCGTTTCTATGGCAATTTAAAGGGGAAGACTCCGAAATTCACAATAGAAACTGTAACAGATTTTTTTCGTGGAGGGTACAGATTGGTGTGTGTGTGTGTGTGTGTGTGTGTGTAGGTGGCTTTCATTTAGAAAGAAGGCCATGTTATCACACACAAACCTGCAGCCACTAGATAGCTTGTCTCTCACACAAACCTGCAGCCACTAGCTAGCTTGTCTCTCACACAAACCTGCAGCCACTAGCTAGCTTGTCTCTCACACAAACCTGCAGCCACTAGATAGCTTGTCAGTTGACATTCAAAGCACACAGAGCAGTGACCCAGTTCTATTGAGCAGTGACCAGTTATGGACCATGACCATATTTCACAATCTATACTCTAATCATAGTCTACCTTTTTAACTGTAACTCGTATAACATGTTAGGAATTTGTAAGTGTGTAAGATCCTGTTCAGTCTCTTGAACTGTTGACCTTTTGTTTCAGATCATCAGTGGAGTTCCAGACGAGAAAGAGAGTGACCATCTCATCATCAAGAGAAAACTCCGGACTAGGACGGCGAAATGAGTTGATTTCTCTGTATGACAGCAATTATGTAAAAGATGCTGCTGTTATGGGACAGGGAAATGAAATAATCTATGTTGTTGGTGTAATGAAGGACGTTAAGTTTTACATGATATCGTTTAGGTAGTTATCAGTTATTTTTTTTTATATAGCCTTCAGTTATCACTTTCATTTGTATTAGATTTTATTTCTACGTAATTTAATGTTGCACATAGTATATTATTTCTTTCATTATATGATCTAACATATCATTTGGACCAAGTACTTTTATTCTCAGTCCAGAACATCGTGGTAGATGTACATGTAAAAAAATCACTTGTAGTTAGTTAGTTTTTGTGGAGCAGAATGAATGTCTTACTAGGGACAACCACTACCAAGTCCTATTTTTGTCTTAAACGTGTTGATAATATATGGTGTAACATATACAGTGGGGAGAACAAGTATTTGATACACTGCCGATTTTGCAGGTTTTCCTACTTACAAAGCATGTAGAAGTCTGTAATTTTTATCATAGGTACTCTTCAACTGTGAGTGACGGAATCTAAAACAAATCCAGAAAATCACATTGTATGATTTTTAAGTAATTAATTTGCATTTTATTGCATGACATAAGTATTTGATACATCAGAAAAGCAGAACTTAATATTTGGTACAGAAACCTTTGTTTGCAATTACAGAGATCATACGTTTCCTGTAGTTCTTGACCAGGTTTGCACACACTGCAGCAGGGATTTTGGCCCACTCCTCCATACAGACCTTCTCCAGATCCTTCAGGTTTCGGGGCTGTCGCTGGGCAATACAGACTTTCAGCTCCCTCCAAAGATTTTCTATTGGGTTCAGGTCTGGAGACTGGCTAGGCCACTCCAGGACCTTGAGATGCTTCTTACGGAGCCACTCCTTAGTTGCCCTAGCTGTGTGTTTCGGGTCGTTGTCATGCTGGAAGACCCAGCCACGACCCATCTTCAATGCTCTTACTGAGGGAAGGAGGTTGTTGGCAAAGATCTCGCGATACATGGCCCCATCCATCCTCCCCTCTACGGTGCAGTCGTCCTGTCCCCTTTGCAGAAAAGCATCCCCAAAGAATGATGTTTCCACCTCCATGCTTCACGGTTGGGATGGTGTTCTTGGGGTTGTACTCATTCTTCTTCTTCCTCCAAAAACGGCGAGTGGAGTTTAGACCAAAAGGCTCTATTTTTGTCTCATCAGACCACATGACCTTCTCCCATTCCTCCTCTGGATCATCCAGATGGTCATTGGCAAACTTCAGACGGGCCTGGACATGCGCTGGCTTGAGCAGGGGGACCTTGCGTGCGCTGCAGGATTTTAATCCATGACGGCGTAGTGTGTTACTAATGGTTTTCTTTGAGACTGTGGTCCCAGCTCTCTTCAGGTCATTGACCAGGTCCTGCCGTGTAGTTCTGGGCTGATCCCTCACCTTCCTCATGGTCATTGATGCCCCACGAGGTGAGATCTTGCATGGTGCCCCAGACCGAGGGAGATTGACCGTCATCCTGAACTTCTTCCATTTTCTAATAATTGCGCCAACAGTTGTTGCCTTCTCACCAAGCTGCTTGCCTATTGTCCTGTAGCCCATCCCAGCCTTGTGCAGGTCTACAATTTTATCCCTGATGTCCTTACACAGCTCTCTGGTCTTGGCCATTGTGGAGAAGTTGGAGTCTGTTTGAGTGTGTGGACAGGTGTCTTTTATACAGGTAACGAGTTCAAACAGGTGTAGTTAATACAGGTAATGAGTGGAGAACAGGAGGGCTTCTTAAAGAAAAACTAACAGGTCTGTGAGAGCCGGAATTCTTACTGGTTGGTAGGTGATCAAATACTTATGTCATGCAATAAAATGCAAATTAATTATTTAAAAATCATACAAATGTGATTTTCTGGATTTTTGTTTTCGATTCCGTCTCTCACAGTTGAAGTTGATAAAAATTACAGACCTCTACATGCTTTGTAAGTAGGAAAACCTGCAAAATCGGCAGAGTATCAAATACTTGTTCTCCCCACTGTAGCTATAGGGCCCTATCAATCAAAACTGCCAACCGGCGTACTATCTGGGGTACGTCAGAACACTGCCAACCGGCGTACTATCTGGGGTACGTCAGAACACTGCCAACCGGCGTACTATCTGGGGTACGTCAGTACGCCGGTTGGCAGTGTTCTGACGTACCCCAGATAGTACGCCGGTTGGCAGTGTTCTATCTGGGGTACGTCAGAACACTGCCAACCGGCGTACTATCTGGGGTACGTCAGAACACTGCCAACCGGCGTACTATCTGGGGTACGTCAGACCACCATTACAAACTGCTTTTGGTTTGACTCCGTGAACATCATATTTACTAAATTAATCGAAATGCAATGAATGTTTATCCTAAACTCCATTTAACCGCACTTTTCGCTTTTGACTATTATTCATGTAATACTGTACTGCTCACATATTCCAAGGTGGATTAATAAAACCCCTCTATTCCTCTGAATTATTGCAGTGATTGAGGCTAGCTTCATTAACAAACTATATGCTAACCACTGCCAAGTATTGTGACCATCCGTTTTTTATACTGTGAAATCCGCTAAGCAGTCACTGTATTGGGCCATAATGGATGTTTCTTTTTCACTTACTCATAAAATATTTTAATTGTATCCAAATAAGCAAAATTATGAAGTGAAAAATCAAGGAAAGGCAACTGTTTGAGAGAGGACAGGAGAAATGTGTTGTGACACCCAGAGCTCTGGTAGCATTGAAAAGGTGTTGTGACACCCAGAGCTCTGGTAGCATTGAAAAGGTGTTGTGACACCCAGAGCTCTGGTAGCATTGAAAAGGTGTTGTGACACCCAGAGCTCTGGTAGCATTGAAAAGGTGTTGTGACACCCAGAGCTCTGGTAGCATTGAAAAGGTGTTGTGACACCCAGAGCTCTGGTAGCATTGAAAAGGTGTTGTTCTGAGACGGATGTCACTGTTATGTCCTTTCATCCAGCAGAGACTGGGTGTTCTTATGCTTTTAATTTCTCTGCAAAGCTGTGTTTGTGTGGAAGTGATTTAAGTAGCCTGACAATCATGGTCTTCACAAAGATTTTAAATGAGGTAGCCATGAAGAAGATATTTATTTGTCAGATGTCTGGGTTTGGCAGTTCAGAACCAGATGTATAGGCCACATAGTCCACAGATTATAAAATAGTCAGTGATGTAATACATAATCTTAAACCGCAGATTTTCTGAGTGCTTCGTGACCCAGGAGAGAAGGAAAGGGGCATTCAAGTAATGACACAATGGCACATACATCACTGTAGAGCTAGAGATAACAGATAGGCTACAGCACTATAGAGCTAAAGATAACAGACCGGCAGGCTACAGCACTATAGAGCTAAAGATAACAGGCAGGCTACAGCACTGTAGAGCTAACAGACAGGCAGGCTACAGCACTGTAGAGCTAACAGACAGGCAGGCTACAGCGCTGTAGAGCTAAAGATAACAGACAGGCAGGCTACAGCACTGTAGAGATAAAGATAACAGATGGGTTACAACACTAGAGCTAAAGATAACAGATGGGCTACAACACTGTAGAGCTAAAGATAACAGATGGGCTACAACACTGTAGAGCTAAAGATAACAGATGGGCTACAACACTGTAGAGCTAAAGATAACAGATGGGCTACAACACTGTAGAGCTAAAGATAACAGATGGGCTACAACACTGTAGAGCTAAAGATAACAGATGGGCTACAACACTGTAGAGCTAAAGATAACAGATGGGCTACAACACTGTAGAGCTAAAGATAACAGATGGGCTACAACACTGTAGAGCTAAAGATAACAGATGGGCTACAACACTGTAGAAGAATTACGTTCCCACAACTTCCTAAGAACCAAATGTGCTAGCTGGGAATACTCTCAGCTGTCTGTGTTCTAAATGTGATTTATTAGGGATAACACTATTTGCAGGGCGATCTCCCCAGGGTGTCTGTAGATGGCCTTACAACCCCCATTCATCACAGCTGAACGCTGAAGACCATAGTGCTTTAATAAATGGGCCTATGTTTTCCTGAAACAAATTATAGGGAGGTACAGAGGAGATGAACCTTTCAGTTGAGGTACAGTTTAATGAAGACCTGCTGTATATCAGATGAGATGCTATTTATGGATTCATTATTTAAAATGGAGGCTCCTTTTTTAAACTTAGTGATTAACATTTTTATTAGGATCATCATCAGCTGATGCCATGATGTCATCTGATCTTCCTGGGGTCCAACAGAACTGTAAAGACATTACACACAATTACAATTTACATTTAAAGCATTAATAACGTGTAACATATATCAATGACAGAGTGGCGAGGAGTGGGATGTTCTCTAAAGAGCCTGGTACTCAGGCTAGCAGTCTCCCATCAGTCACTTGTTACTCTTCATCTACATTGTTGACACCAGACTCTTAACTCTTCTCTTCCCTTAAATCAACTCCAACTATTGAGGTTGGGATTTGCACCTTGGGAATAAAAATGATTAGTGTCAACAATTTGTACAAAATATAAAACTAATAGCTTGATGAGTTGTTTTTGTTGTTCCAGCTCAGTTGAGGTAAAGTGCGCATAGGGATTTTGTTGTTATTGCTGAACCTCCACTTCATTTGCCATGCTCTACAGAGCGTGAATGGGGATACTTATTCAATACAGACCAGTAAAAGGCTATTTATGGCCCTTCAATTGTATTTTCTTAAGGTCAAACGATAAAAAGCTCATATGGAATTCCAGTTCTATGGGGAAGGGCTTAAGGGGCAGACAGGAGGGGAGGCGGGGTTGGACTGCTCCATGGAAACCAAGCACCATGGCAATAGAAGTTTGGTCAAAGGCCCTGTGATATTACAAACTTCAATTAAACTCAGTTGATGGTTTTTACTAGGACATTGCCACAGCTCTCTTAGCAAAGGCTACAAAACCACCCAAACAACACTCAGAACAAGCATTGGTATGTTTGAAAGAAAACACCTTGAATAGATGTGTACTGTATATCTCATCCAATGAGCAGAATGGTATATCTCATCCAATGAGCAGAATGGTATATCTCATCCAATGAGCAGAATGGTATATCTCATCCAATGAGCAGAATGGTATATCTCATCCAATGAGTAGAATGGTGTATCTCATCCAATGAGCAGAATGGTATATCTCATCCAATGAGCAGAATGGTGTATCTCATCCAATGAGCAGAATGGTATATCTCATCCAATGAGCAGAATGGTATATCTCATCCAATGAGCAGAATGGTATATCTCATCCAATGAGCAGAATGGTATATCTCATCCAATGAGCAGAATGGTGTATCTCATCCAATGAGCAGAATGGTATATCTCATCCAATGAGCAGAATGGTATATCTCATCCAATGAGCAGAATGGTATATCTCATCCAATGAGCAGAATGGTGTATCTCATCCAATGAGCAGAATGGTATATCTCATCCAATGAGCAGAATGGTATATCTCATCCAATGAGCAGAATGGTGTATCTCATCCAATGAGCAGAATGGTATATCTCATCCAATGAGCAGAATGGTATATCTCATCCAATGAGCAGAATGGTGTATCTCATCCAATGAGCAGAATGGTATATCTCATCCAATGAGCAGAATGGTATATCTCATCCAATGAGCAGAATGGTGTATCTCATCCAATGAACAGAATGGTATATCTCATCCAATGAGCAGAATGGTATATCTCATCCAATGAACAGAATGGTGTATCTCATCCAATGAACAGAATGGTATATCTCATCCAATGAGCAGAATGGTATATCTCATCCAATGAACAGAATGGTGTATCTCATCCAATGAACAGAATGGTGTATCTCATCCAATGAGCAGAATGGTATATCTCATCCAATGAACAGAATGGTGTATCTCATCCAATGAACAGAATGGTATATCTCATCCAATGAGCAGAATGGTATATCTCATCCAATGAACAGAATGGTGTATCTCATCCAATGAGCAGAATGGTATATCTCATCCAATGAGCAGAATGGTATATCTCATCCAATGAACAGAATGGTATATCTCATCCAATGAACAGAATGGTATATCTCATCCAATGAACAGAATGGTATATCTCATCCAATGAGCAGAATGGTATATCTCATCCAATGAACAGAATGGTACCTCTTGTCTTTGAGTGCTGACAAGGACAGGTCCATAAATCTAAAATGAGATTTTCAGGTGTGGGCTTTTAAATAAATATAATTTGAATGATAACTACCTCCATTAAGTGGTATATGACTCTAGACACTACCTCCATTAAGTGGTATATGACACTAGACACTGCCTCCATTAAGTGGTATATGACACTAGACACTACCTCCATTAAGTGGTATATGACACTAGACACTACCTCCATTAAGTGGTATATGACTCTAGACACTACCTCCATTAAGTGGTATATGACACTAGACACTGCCTCCATTAAGTGGTATATGACACTAGACACTACCTCCATTAAGTGGTATATGACTCTAGACACTACCTCCATTAAGTGGTATATGACACTAGACACTGCCTCCATTAAGTGGTATATGACTCTAGACACTACCTCCATTAAGTGGTATATGACACTAGACACTACCTCCATTAAGTGGTATATGACTCTAGACACTACCTCCATTAAGTGGTATATGACACTAGACACTGCCTCCATTAAGTGGTATATGACTCTAGACACTACCTCCATTAAGTGGTATATGACACTAGACACTACCTCCATTAAGTGGTATATGACTCTAGACACTGCCTCCATTAAGTGGTATATGACTCTAGACAATACCTCCATTAAGTGGTATATGACACTAGACACTACCTCCATTAAGTGGTATATGACACTAGACACTACCTCCATTAAGTGGTATATGACACTAGACACTGCCTCCATTAAGTGGTATATGACTCTAGACACTACCTCCATTAAGTGGTATATGACTCTAGACACTACCTCCATTAAGTGGTATATGACACTAGACACTACCTCCATTAAGTGGTATATGACACTAGACACTGCCTCCATTAAGGGACTCCATTTTCAGAATGTTCTCTTGTTGCATTTTTCTATGAACCACAATCAGTATTTTTCCAGAACCAATTATTATTATTTAGCTTTTTCTTAACCATTGTATATTTTTCGTTCTCTGAAATACCATCCTCATTCATTGAGTTATAACTTCCATCTGAACTACCCGCCATGACCACCACCTCTCTAAACATCTGAACTACCCGCCATGACGACCACCTCTCTAAACATCTGAACTACCCGCCATGACGACCACCTCTCTAAACATCTGAACTACCCGCCATGACGACCACCTCTCTAAACATCTGAACTACCCGCCATGACGACCACCTCTCTAAACATCTGAACTACCCGCCATGACGACCACCTCTCTAAACATCTGAACTACCCGCCATGACGACCACCTCTCTAAACATCTGAACTACCCGCCATGACGACCACCTCTCTAAACATCTGAACTACCCGCCATGACGACCACCTCTCTAAACATCTGAACTACCCGCCATGACCACCTCTCTAAACATCTGAACTACCCGCCATGACGACCACCTCTCTAAACATCTGAACTACCCGCCATGACGACCACCTCTCTAAACATCTGAACTACCCGCCATGACGACCACCTCTCTAAACATCTGAACTACCCGCCATGACGACCATCTCTCTAAACATCTGAACTACACGCCATGACGACCACCTCTCTAAACAAACAAACACAACTTTCAAGATCACTCCTCCGTTAACTTGTCAAATAACCAACAACAACTTCAACAGCCCTCCACCTGCTACAACTTCTACTGCCCTCCACCTTGCTACAACTTCTACAGCCCTCCACCTGCTACAACTTCTACAGCCCTCCACCTGCTACAACTTCTACAACCCTCCACCTTGCTACAACTTCTACAGCCCTCCACCTGCTACAACTTCTACAACCCTCCACCTGCTACAACTTCTACAGCCCTCCACCTGCTACAACTTCTACAGCCCTCCACCTTGCTACAACTTCTACAGCCCTCCACCTTGCTAGAACTTCAACAGCCCTCCACCTTGCTACAACTTCAACAGCCCTCCACCTTGCTACAACTTCTACAGCCCTCCACCTTGCTACAACTTCAACAGCCCTCCACCTTGCTACAACTTCTACAGCCCTCCACCTTGCTACAACTTCAACAGCCCTCCACCTTGCTACAACTTCAACAGCCCTCCACCTTGCTACAACTTCTACAGCCCTCCACCTGCTACAACTTCTACAGCCCTCCACCTTGCTACAACTTCAACAGCCCTCCACCTTGCTAGAACTTCTACAACCCTCCACCTGCTACAACTTCTACAGCCCTCCACCTGCTACAACTTCTACAGCCCTCCACCTTGCTACAACTTCTACAGCCCTCCACCTTGCTACAACTTCTACAGCCCTCCACCTTGCTACAACTTCTACAGCCCTCCACCTTGCTACAACTTCTACAGCCCTCCACCTTGCTACAACTTCTACAGCCCTCCACCTTGCTACAACTTCTACAGCCCTCCACCTTGCTACAACTTCTACAGCCCTCCACCTTGCTACAACTTCTACAGCCATCCACCTGCTACAACTTCAAATTAATCCCTCTGGCCGTCGGCTGAACCCCCTCTGCACGTTTTGGTTTTTACCCAAGGACTACACAGCTGATTCAAATAATCGACTCATCAAGCTTTGATTATTTAGATCAGCTGTGTAGTGCTAGAGCAAAAAGCAAAACGTGCCCCCAGGGGCCCCTGGACCGGGTTTGGGGACCCTGCTCCAGAGCAACAGAGAACCGGTCTCTCTGTAACCTATTGACTGTAACCTATTGTGGATATTTCATTCTGGGCACAAGAGGGCATCGTTTTCCCGCAGATAAATGGGAATTTTCAGTCGTGTATTTTACCTCGACGTTTGGCCCTAGAGACACTCTGTAGGAGCGTCCGTATGATGCGTTCATATATTTAGACAGGTCACAGCACGACACATGTTGGGTGGCTTTTCCCAACAACTGAAAAGCCATACAAACTGCTATACATACAGAGGTGAATATGGCGGACGTTTCTGAGAGGACGCTGCAAGTTGCAATTGCTATTTCATTCGCAGTAGGTTTCCTGTCTGGATGGCAGGCCAACCGCGCGCGGAGGAAGTTCCTGGATTGGAGAAAGAAACGGCTGCAGAATAAACTGTCAGAAACACAGAAGAAACTGGATTTAGCATAAAGGTAAAAGGTAGAGGGGTGTAAATTATTGGCCTATGGGTTGATTGCATGTAGTTACATTGTAACAACAATTTATATGGATTATTGTATCAAACGTTGTAAAAGATATGTTGTTTCATAACATCAGCCAAGTTAGTGAGTTGAAACATACTAGAAGGCATAGCCTACAGTCAGTGTAAAAATGGCACAACATTAGATTGGCCAGCTTTTGTTGAAAGGGTTGCAGCCTTACATTTTAGTCTAGCAAGTCTTTTAACCATTTATTATTTTAACAAGGGAACTACAAAATAATCCAATAATAAATTATCTAGTTAGTAGCCTAGCCCTAGCCTAGTTAGTAGCCTAGTTGGTAGCCTAGCCCTAGCCTAGTTAGTAGGCATAATTGCCTTGACTGTATGTACAGCATGATGTCATAATGATTGTTCTTCTGTTTTCAGGTCATCACCTAAATGAATGTTCACCTGTCAAAGGGAGCTGTCAGATCATGGACCTCCAATAAATGATTTGGATCGTTGTCACAACCAGCAGAACTGAAGCAAGATACAAATACAAGTTTCTGAACATGTTTGTTTTGTGATTTGGTGACAGTGTGTTGCTGGGTCCGGCTTCTCAGGCATCTTCCAGACTACTGCCATTTACTTCTAATAAATTCATGTGTTTTCTTACATCCTGTGTTTTGATGCCAATGGTAGGTACTTTAAATAGTGTAACTATTGCAACCAAATCCATTGCACTGCATTTTCCCAAATCGACTCTTCGACCATATGCACTGGTGGAGATATGAGAAGATTTGATAGTCCAATGTCATGCCCTTATAGATCTCCACATAGGGTGTTTGTGAATGGTGGTCAATTTAGGATTGGGCAGTATCAACCATCACTCTTAACAACACCTATGTGTATAAAATAGATTTTTCTTTTTTACAGAAGAGATTTTATTGTACAAAAAAAAGTGGAGTTTAGTCTGCTACAATCAATGTATTGAAACAGTATGCATGTGATATTATGTACTCAGAGACTCTGAGATGTGAGAATGTATGTGCAAAATGTTATCAAAGCTTTTCTATATCCACTGACTACATTTTGCAGTATTCTCCAATAACTAGGGGACTTTTATTTTGAAGGAGGAAGTATTTGACCAAGGAACCTATTTGACCCGGAAGTGACTCCCAGTGGTGTCAAGTATACTGAACAAAAATATAAATGCAACATGCAACAATTTCAACAATTTTACTGATTTACAGTTCATATGAGGAAATCACTTTACATGTTGCATTTATATTTTTGTTCAGTATAGTTAATGCTAGCTGTGTTCACATTCTGTGGGTCCCAGCTCATATTGGGCAGCGTTGAAGAGAGAGGAGGTAGTTGTGTTGGTCCCGTTAGGGGGGATGGAATGTAGGAGCATCATAGCAGAGGTGTTGACCCAGGAGTGGCCGGTGGTCCTGTATAAACACAAACTCACTTCCTTGACAACTTCCTTCACAGCCCTGCACTGCTCAGCGAAGCCCAACAAGTATGAATGCCCTGGTTTCTGCAGAGGCCGTAGCACCGTCAATTCTGCAGGGCCCAATGCAGACTTCAGGTTGACCATGTAATGCCTTTTAGGCTATTAGATATTTTAATGTGTAATTCGCACTCCGACCTGAAGGAAGCAGAAATACAGCGTCTAGACTTCCTGAACTCACAAGAAGAAGAAGAAGAAGAGTTGACATTTTTAAACAACTTAGTGTTCCGTTCACTGCGCCTTCTTTAAGACGTACCGATAGTTGGATCAATCCTATAGTTAGTTGGATCAATCCTATAGTTAGTTGGATCAATCCTATAGTTAGTTGGATCAATCCTATAGTTAGTTGGATCAATCCTATAGTTAGTTGGATCAATCCTATAGTTAGTTGGATCAATCCTATAGTTAGTTGGATCAATCCTATAGTTAGTTGGATCAATCCTATAGTTAGTTGGATCAATCCTATAGTTAGTTGGATCAATCCTATAGTTAGTTGGATCAATCCTATAGTTAGTTGGATCAATCCTATAGTTAGTTGCAAGACATGAGTTCCAACGTTTCCTTGTCGAAAGGTAAGTATGCCATGCTAACTATCCAAGAAGCTAACTTCTATTAGCTAGCTAGCTACAGTAGCTACGTACTTATTTTGCTACGAAAACTGTTGTTATTTAGCGATATTTCCAATTAATGTTAACTATTTTATGACATTGGCTAATGTAATCTGTAAAGATTTTGGCGATGCCATAACGTCAGCATGCCTTCATTCATAAGACCTTGGCTTGTTGCCTCCTGAAGTCTGGACATAAGAGCTTGGTAGGATTTATTAAAGGTCCTACCATATAGTATTGGCATGTATATTTGTAAAAGGTCGTACCATATAGTATTGGCATGTTTTTCTCGTGCCTTAAAGGCTAGATATTAAAGCAACACTAATGTGACAACTGCAAGAGATGGATTCTTTATATAGGCAATGCAATATCCTTTCAGCTAAATATATTATGTCCTTCCACTTTATAACCCAATAGTGGTAGTAGCCCTTGATCATGAGGATCAGTTCCATTACATTACACAAGTCATTGGATGAAGGCGTCTTCTGTATGGGGGAGTTTTATTAAGAGCCCCGAAACTCCGCCTGGTCTAATAAACTAGACATAACATATTAAACGTCAATCCGGGACACTCAAATTAGTATCTGATATGTTACATTTGGTATAGTTACTTTTCAACTACTTAGCATGTTAGCTAACCCTTGTCCTAACCATAACCCTCTTAGCTAACCTTAACCTTAACCCCTAGCTTAGATATTGGGCTACAGCACCTGTAAATGGAACCAGAACTTAAACATGTACTGCTCCTCCTACCATAAAGAAACACATTTTATCAATTCAAAATACTGTGCTAGTGTGTGTATTGGGACAGTCAAATACATTTCTGCTTGAACTGCAGTTGAACTAAACTTCCAGAGTTTTTTTTACATTTTTTATTTAACCTTTAACTAGGCAAGTCAGTTAAGAACAAATTCCTATTTACAATGATGGCCTACCTAGGATTAAGTGCCTTGCTCAAGGGCACATCGGCAGGTTTTTCACCTTGTCGTCTCGGGTATTCGAAACAGCGACCTCTTGGTTACTGGCCCAACGATCTAACCTCTTGGCTTTAACACTGTATGGTAAGCTATACTATACTGTATGGTAGCTATACTAGTAGTGTTGGTGATATCTGTTGTATTGCGGTTTTTGTTTTACAGCGGAGTTGGCGGCAGCCATCGGTGTGACTGCAGGAGCTACAGCTGTGGGAATCCTCCTCCTCCAGTACTTCTCCAAGGGGTCAGGGGTCAAGCCCAAGGTCAACTTGGACCTGCAGAAAGACAACCCCAAAGTGGTGCACGCTTTCGACATCGAGGACCTTGGGGACAAGGCGGTGTACTGCAGGTGTTGGAGATCCAAGAAAGTAGGCTTGCTGTCAATTTTATACTCTGTTTGGTTTCTAGTTTTACAATTTCTCATTATATAGTGGAGCCATGTCTCAACCACTATACATTCATAGATGCACAGCATAGAAAGAGGTTGTGGTTGTGAGGAGAGCTTTTTTAGCATCTGCCTAAAACAAACGGTAGGCTAGAAAGGGTATGTTATTACTTGCATTTGAGCAGAACGAGGTAAGGAATTTTAAAGGTTTGTTTTGTGTATACTAACAACTTTTCTTTTGGGCCTAGTTTCCCTACTGTGATGGGGCTCATGCTAAACATAACCAGGAGACGGGGGATAACGTCGGTCCCCTCATCATGAAGAGAAAGGAGGCCTGAACAATCAATCAATCAATCAATCATCCATTTGATTCCATGACTGCCGCTGCTAACATACTGACGGACACAAGTGCTCTTCACCACAGAAAGGATGTCAGAGGTTGACAGTCCTTACATTTCTCTTCTAAACCAAATCACTTTCTTCTTGTCTATATTTGTGTATTGATTGATTGAAGCCAACCTTATCACAGGACCAAGCAGTTATCCGTTTGTGTGGAAATGACTTTGTGATCATACCTAGAATGATTGTAGATATTTCACTGGGATTACCAAGGAAACGGCTGTGGAAGTACTGTAAAATATGCTGGGCTGGTTCTATATATATTTAATTGGGCTGTTATTTTCAGAATGCGAAGACTTGCTTGTTTGATCAATGTCTGCTGAAACAGGCTTTAGGCCACTAGAGTCCTCTATTATTCTCTGGTTGATACTTTTTCCTGACCACGGGACCTGATCAGGGATATCTCTGGACCTTAATTGTAGCTGTAACTAGGGCCCAGAGTTTTTCCATGGTCAGGTTATGTGGTTAAGAAAAACATCTGGTCCTAATGAAGCATTCTCAAGGAATCGGTGAGGTGGGACTTGTTGTTTTGATTCAACTTGTGAAATCAATAGTAAATGGTGTCACTTTTCAATGGATTTGGGAGATAAAGGTTCTGCAGGTTTCTTAGCTGCAAATGAAGCAGTCAGAATAATTGCCTTGTTGCTTTAAGTCTGTGTTAAACACGTTCCATCCATACTACATACCAATAGGATTCCTGGGTTGTGTTCAGTGGGAAAAAATCATTTTGGAATGTAGTGAAACTAGGATAAACTTACTTGAACATGATAAATACTCAGCAAATAATTTTAGAAAAATAAACTATGGTTTACCCTTCTTAACACAGCCATGTAGCCTACAGAAGGTTCAGCGGCTGAATCTGAACCTGTCATGGGGACCGGCTGAAACACATAATCAACGTATCATCAAGCTTTGACTATTCGAATCAGCTGTGTAGTGCTGGGGCAAAAATCAAAATGTCTCCCCAGGACTGAGTTTGGGATACGCTGATACTAGTGTGAGAAGAATGTTAGTGTCTACACTCTGTGTGACCTCAATATGTGACTTCATTTGAACTTTTAATCATCAATAAAAACAATATCAATGTATTTTTTATTATATTCCCATGCATTCTGCCAATTAAATGTGTTTGTGGGAACCAAGTCTTTTCTAATCCAGTAATACTTGTGTTTGTGGGAACCAAGTCTTTTCTAATCCAGTAATACTTGTGTTTGTGGGAACCAAGTCTTTTCTAATTGTTTGATTAGTAGATGCCCTATAGTACCATCTAGTGTTAGACATTCACTAATACATTCAGCTAGTTCACACCAAAATAATTTATTAGATTGATTTATAATGAACAATTAAACTAATCAAATGGAATGAATATGAAGTGTGGATGTGAAGCGTATTCCTCTCCCCAGAAAGTGCTCGTTCAGAACTACAGCTCTGACTGATGTGTAGACCTAGTGATGCTGACCTGGGTCAAATTCTTTTAAGTGTGCTGCAATTGATTTTGACACTGTTGTTCAGAGGAGCTAGAAAACAACACAGCTAACACTATCCCTTCCAACTGGAGCTGGAAAGACTGCAAACTAGCTGCACTTAGTTTCGTTTCACCTTTTTTCAATTTACAATTCTTTGTATATAGTCATAAAAATGATGCCAGCTGATTCATGATTTCAACTGGCTTAGAAAAGCTGCCTGTCTGTCTCCTCCTGACACATTCATTACTATGGCACAGCTGGAGATCAAGTTTGATTATTAAAACAATGTTGCAAATGTTGGAGAGACAGACAAAGCTTTATACAAATCTCCACTGTTGAAAACTAAATGTTAGTCTAAAAGAAATGTGAGATAATGTCTAGAGATAATGTCTATAGAGGAGATCAAGTTTATAAATTGCCTGGCTGGGCTGATGAGACATTGGATTGCTCAGTCAGATGGAACAGAGTAAATAGGCATTTTAACGTCATAGATTTAGCTGGTGGTAATTTGTGGAATAGACACCGGCTGGAATGCGGTTTTAACCAATCAGCATTCAGGATTAGACCCACCCATTGTATAATAAGTGAAAATTGACTGGAATTACAGATGGGTTGGTTGTTTAGCAACAAAACCAAGGTGTGCACAACTATGGGGCAAAACTGGCAGGGCTGGTTTAGATTGTTGACATGTCAACTATATTTAACCTCCAATGTTTATTGAAAACGTAAATACATTTGCACAATTAGCACATGTCTCTAACACATCATTACAAAAGGCACGTTTATTATTTCCCTACCGGCCAAGTTGTTTATTCTTGATCTCCTTAGATTACGTGTATAGGAGGATTATGTGTGTGTGTCCATGGGATTATTCACGAGGACAGTGGAAATTACTTTAGCTCTGCCTCCAGCGATGAGTTTTTACATTTTAAACCTGTGCGTCCACGTCACAACAATATTGAATAGTACTGTTGGAATCTAGAATAGCCCCTCTCTTCTCCAACCTCCCTCAACCTCAAGAAGAATGGCTGTCGAACTCGTCAAAATCGGAATTTCATTGAAAATGCTACCAAATAACAGTGCTGTGTACTTCAAATCGGACGGAGCAAGATTTGGCCAAACCAGG
This sequence comes from Thymallus thymallus, assembly GCA_023634145.1. Classification (NCBI taxonomy): domain Eukaryota; kingdom Metazoa; phylum Chordata; class Actinopteri; order Salmoniformes; family Salmonidae; genus Thymallus; species Thymallus thymallus. The sequence goes on along the minus strand of CM042387.1, from coordinate 34,049,364 downwards.
ACGATTAAATTGCTAACGGGGTCAAAGTACAAGATTGAAGTGGTTGTCAAACCTGGGGCTGTAGAGGCAACGTAAGTATGATGGGGTGAAATGATAGCCTATATAGTGTATATACACTTCAATAGGCTATATTTGGACCATTTCTCTGTTGAGGAAAATAATGTTCTGTTAGTGACAGACTGTCACTGTCCATCTGCATGTTGATGTACATCTGATTAATCCTAAATCTATATTATACCAGTGTTTCTTAATGTGAGGAATAGCATCGACGCATTCTCTTGGAAAATATCACAACCCCTGGATATTATGTCCCTGCTTTAATCTAATTTACACATTTATTAAATTGGTAATTCATTGAGAACATTGATCAAACACAAGCCGTTAGAGTAAATTCACTTGAGTTCCCACCAAACGGCCTGGTCTTATTTTAAGGTTAGTAGCTTTAAGTTTAGTTGGGTTTCAAATCTGATTTAGAGAATATAAATTGTAGAACTAGGCATAGCTTCCAGCTTTGCAATTTGGCCAGATAGTGAAGACAGTGACGTTGACTAGAGTCCGACAGGTGCAGGGAGACAGAAGGCACAGCCAGATTGTGTCAATCCACTACAGATTAGGCCTTCAGAATTTCCTACAGTAGGCTAAACATGTACTCAAATATGGAGAGTTGAGTTTGTGTTCCAGTCTTTTGTAATTAAAAAGGAATTATCATGGATAGAATGATAAATTACACCAATGATCTATATTTCACCTCTCCATCCACACCCCTTCATCCATCCATTCCTTTGACTGATTTGTCTACAAATAATGAGTAGTTAGGTCTACTTATGGTGCAAGGTGATTCGTAAATCAGTAATTCGGCAGCTGTCTGCACTGTCAGCTACAATGTCAAACAACGACAGGCTGTGACACCAAACCACCCCCAACCCCTGCCCACAGTTAAGTGATCATCATACACCCTTAAATCTCTACTCGGTACAGCCAGAAGAGGACTGGCCACCTCCCAGAGCCTGGTTCCTCTCTAGGTCCAGAAGAGGACTGGCCACCCCCCAGAGCCTGGTTCCTTTCTAGGTCCAGAAGAGGACTGGCCACCCCTCAGAGCCTGGTTCCTCTCTAGGTCCAGAAGAGGACTGGCCACCCCTCAGAGCCTGGTTCCTCTCTAGGTCCAGAAGAGGACTGGCCACCCCCCAGAGCCTGGTTCCTCTCTAGGTCCAGAAGAGGACTGGCCACCCCTCAGAGCCTGGTTCCTTTCTAGGTTTCTTCCTTCTATAGGGAGATTATGTGCTTCTACATCTTTAGGCTGGGTTTCTGTAAAGCACTTTGTGACAACTGCTGATGTAAAAGGGCTTTGTAAAATACATGTTATTGATTGATGATCTCTCCCTAACTGTTGTGGTCCTGTTCTGTGCTCAGCACCATGAGTGTAGGTGGGGTCACCTTCCCCTTGGAGCTGCAGTCTAGAGACCCCCAGTCTGTAGTCTACACTGGCATCTACGACACAGAGGGCGTGACACACACAAAGAGTGGAGACAGACAAGCTGTACAGATCACCATGCAGGTAATAAGGGCAAACTCAGTTTGAGTGTCATTTGATTTGGATTTCATTCAGATTTTATTACAATCCCCATTAGCTGACGCCATGGCAGCAGCTAGTCTTACTGGGGTCCAACACATAACAGAAAATACATTACAGACAGAATACTTTACAATTTACAAGTAGACAAAACAATGAAGTAGACAAATTAATTCAGAACAATTTACCAACACATTACAAATACTCCTCCCAGATCTCTTTGATATCTGCATCATCTAGCCTCCTCCCAGACCTGTTTGATATCTGCATCATCTAGCATGGGCCCAGATCTGTTTGATATCTGCATCATCTAGCATGGGCCCAGATCTGTTTGATATCTGCATCATCTAGCATGGGCCCAGATCTCTTTGATATCTGCATCATCTAGCATGGGCCCAGATCTCTTTGATATCTGCATCATCTAGCATGGGCCCAGATCTGTTTGATATCTGCATCATCTAGCATGGGCCCAGATCTGTTTGATATCTGCATCATCTAGCATGGGCCCAGATCTGTTTGATATCTGCATCATCTAGCATGGGCCCAGATCTGTTTGATATCTGCATCATCTAGCATGGGCCCAGATCTCTTTGATATCTGCATCATCTAGCATGGGCCCAGATCTCTTTGATATCTGCATCATCTAGCATGGGCCCAGATCTGTTTGATATCTGCATCATCTAGCATGGGCCCAGATCTGTTTGATATCTGCATCATCTAGCATGGGCCCAGATCTGTTTGATATCTGCATCATCTAGCATGGGCCCAGATCTGTTTGTTTGGTAAAGCCAACTCCTATGGTCGTTGTCATGTCATTACCATAGGTGTTGGGACAAGACAGCACTAACATATCTGGGGACCAGGCTGAGCATGATCAAATGAGCCCATTACACATGTAGGCTGTACTGTGCAGTTCCCTTTAGGTTCTTATACAACAGGGGTTGGTTTCTAGGAGGAAAGTGAAATGTAAATAGAATTAACCATGCATAGTTATACAAGGAGTTAGACCTATACAGATATACACACTACTGCATCACACAAGTTAAATACAATCAATCATGTTCCTAATTGAACACTATAAACATGCATAATATTGCAGTGCCTTAATCACACCAGTATCACACAACCACACCAGTAGCACACAACCACACCAGTAGCACACAACCACACCAGTAGCACACAACCACACCAGTATCATACAACCACACCAGTAGCACACAACCACACCAGTAGCACACAACCACACCAGTAGCACACAACCACACCAGTAGCACACAACCACACCTGTAGCACACAACCACACCAGTAGCATACAACCACACCAGTAGCACACAACCACACCAGTAGCATACAACCACACCATTAGCACACAACCACACCAGTATCACACAACCACACAACAGATGCACTATCTGCACATTAAGGACTGAAATGTGAAATAATGGCATGAGCCACAACAGCCCCCATGTAGCCTTAGCATTATCACTAGCGGTGGGCTAAACATTTAGCAGGCTAGGCAGGTCATGCTAACAAACTATTAGCCTAGCAAAGGCACATACATGAGTACAAACACCAATCCCTATACATTGATTTGACTATCAACACTCACTTAGATCATTTCACACACAGCAAGAATTTATTTATTGTTAACTCTGCTCCTGTGTGGCTGTTTTCCTGTCTTTATCAGATTAGCCACGCCCATTAGGCGGGCACCAGAAAAGTAATTAGAGGACACACAGGAGCAGTGATTGGTTCGTTGGTCTGTAAGGGCCTTTTTAACAACCTCAATGTCAACTTGTTTGTTGTTTTTAGCTCACAGGAGGTTGGTGGCATCTTAATTGGGGAGGATGGTCTCGTGTTAATGGCTGGAGTGGAATCAGGGGAATGGTAACAAACACATAGTTTCCAGGTGTTTGATGCCATTCCATTTGTGCCGTTCCAGCCATTATTATGAGCCGCCATCCCCTTATTTTAATGTTTAAGCACTCTTGGAAGATTAGTCTAAATGAGGACTAAAAGAGATCCTAATCAAATCAAACCAACATGTTTTAGCTGTATAGATGATGTATTTTCATGTGATTAACGCAAATAAAAAAATGAGTAAAGTAAAATTACAAGAAGTTAACTTGATTTAACCGATGAACTTTGACAGCACTATAATTTCCCTCCCAGTTCACAGAGGTGGGCTCCTTAGAGGTGGTGTGGCAGGTGAAGTACTACAACTACAACAAGAGGGACCACTGCCAGGGGGGGAACAGTTTCAACAGCATCGAGTATGAGTGCAAGCCCAATGAGACACGCAGCCTGATGTGGGTCAACAAGGAGCTGTTTGTCTGATGAACCAACCAACACAGGCAGCATCAGGGTTGTGTTCATTAGGCACAAAACGGAAGATAACAGTGAAACTGGGAGGTACTACCTGAAATTAGCCAACAGAAATGCCTGTTTTGGATTTCCATTGCAAAATGTTTTCCTACGGTGTGCCCTAATGAACACGACCCAGATTAACATGAAATGAGAGATCAGTGATGTTCAGCTGCTGGATGGTGATAGACAGTGATGTTCAGATGCTGGATGGTGATAGACAGTGATGTTCAGATGCTGGATGGTGATAGACAGTGTGTATCAGATGCTGGATGGTGATAGACAGTGTGTATCAGATGCTGGATGGTAATAGACAGTGATGTTCAGATGCTGGATGGTGATAGACAGTGTGTATCAGATGCTGGATGGTGATAGACAGTGTGTATCAGATGCTGGATGATGATAGACAGTGATGTTCAGATGCTGGATGGTGATAGACAGTGTGTATCAGATGCTGGATGGTGATAGACAGTGTGTATCAGATGCTGGATGGTGATAGACAGTGTGTATCAGATGCAGACCCCTAGTAGCATAACAATGCTGTTGTTGAATAACTAAGTAGTATCTCTGCATATCTATGAAGGCGGTATGTTAATATGTACTCTGTATGTTGGTGTGTGTGTTATATCTATGAAGGTGGTATGTTAATATGTACTCTGTATGTTTGTGTGTGTGTTATATCTATGAAGGTGGTATGTTAATATGTACTCTGTATGTGCAGAGGTTATGTGTGTTTGTTATAGTATTCGAAGATTTTACTAAATATTTGGACTAAACTGTAGATTTTTCGTTTAATCAGGATGTCATATTTCTGACTAATCAGGATGTCATATTTCTGACTAATCAGGATGTCATATTTCTGACCAATCAGAATGTCATATTTCTGACTAATCAGGATGTCATATTTCTGACTAATCAGGATGTCATATTTCTGACCAATCAGGATGTCATATTTCTGACCAATCAGAATGTCATATTTCTGACCAATCAGAATGTCATATTTCTGACCAATCAGAATGTCATATTTCTGACCAATCAGAATGTCATATTTCTGACCAATCAGGATGTCATATTTCGGACTAATCAGGATGTCATATTTCTGACCAATCAGGATGTCATATTTCTGACCAATCAGAATGTCATATTCCTCCTGCTCGTGCCTTCTGCTTAGATTTCTTATTTGTCTCTTAAGACATTTTAGAGAACTTCATTTTTCTAAGCGTTATATTGTTTGGGAATACGATCTATTTTGAAAACAATATAATATACTATGAGATATGTAGCGAAAAGCAGCACCATGTTGTAAATGACCAGAGCATCGTGCAACGTACCAACTTTAATACATTGTGATGACTGGATATGTTTTTTAAACACATTTATGACAGCTTTAACTATTTGTGGAGGTATTTGAATAGTAAATATGTTTGGGATGACCAATGTGGTTTTTTTTTGTGTCATTTGAATGCTAAGAAACAAATAAGTAATTCTTAGGTTATTGCTGTGTATTTACTATTTTCCCATATCATTTCTTCCTGATGAGGGGGGACTGGCCCCTAGGTCCCCCTGTCCCTGATGAGGGGGGACTGGCCCATAGGACCCTCTGTCCCTGATGAGGGGGGACTGGCCCCTAGGTCCCCCTGTCCCTGATGAGGGGGGACTGGCCCATAGGACCCTCTGTCCCTGATGAGGGGGGACTGGCCCCTAGGTCCCCCTGTCCCTGATGAGGGGGGACTGGCCCATAGGACCCTCTGTTCCTGATGAGGGGGGACTGGCCCCTAGGTCCCCCTGTCCCTGATGAGGGGGGACTGGCCCATAGGACCCTCTGTCCCTGATGAGGGCGGACTGGCCCCTAGGTCCCCCTGTCCCTGATGAGGGGGGACTGGCCCATAGGACCCTCTGTCCCTGATGAGGGGGGACTGGCCCCTAGGTCCCCCTGTCCCTGATGAGGGGGGACTGGCCCATAGGACCCTCTGTCCCTGATGAGGGGGGACTGGCCCCTAGGTCCCCCTGTTCCTGATGAGGGGGGACTGGCCCATAGGACCCTCTGTCCCTGATGAGGGCGGACTGGCCCCTAGGTCCCCCTGTCCCTGATGAGGGGGGACTGGCCCATAGGACCCTCTGTCCCTGATGAGGGGGGACTGGCCCCTAGGTCCCCCTGTCCCTGATGAGGGGGGACTGGCCCATAGGACCCTCTGTCCCTGATGAGGGGGGACTGGCCCCTAGGTCCCCCTGTTCCTGATGAGGGGGGACTGGCCCATAGGACCCTCTGTCCCTAACAAGAGGGAGGGGAGGGGGGGACTGGCCCATAGGAAACACAACTTTTCAGTCTTTCCATGCACTGCTCTAAAGGTAAGGAAACAAAGAAGTTCTTATATAATTTGGGGGAAGTATCCCTTTAAAACAGAGGGACTTTTGTCTTGTAATGCAGGCTACTTGCTGCCTCCTCCGCGTTACTGAGCCCGCCCTACGGGTCTCCCTGTGCCACTGCAGTGAAACCGACGGTAAAGAGACCGAGAGCTGGCTCAAAAAACAACATCCTGAATATCACGAGCACCGTGTTTTTGTAATAGCGAAACCCACTTTTTATATCGTTTTTACCCCCTCCTTCACATTTCCTGGTCATCCTATTTCATCATCCAACCTGCAAGATGGTAAGCAAACTGTCGCGACTCTAATTTTCACCCACCAACCAAAAGATGAACACCGTGGACATGGTAACATGTCTGCAATTGTAATGGCTTTATCCTACGGGTTGTTACAGTCTGTGTGTTATTACCGTGTTATATATGTGTCACAGAGTGAAGAAACCGTACCTCCCTCCCTCGTAATGAAGGAAACTATTTCCTTGCCAGTTTTGCCTCTGTATATTGGGCAGTGCCATGGCCGACATATGCCCTTCCTAGTCGTAACCCTGTTTACACTAAATCACACTTCATCCTGCAGTAGATAACAGTCAACACCATAACAACACAGTAAGTACATGTTGAAAACCAATGTGCGACACTAGGAGATGAACATGTTGCTTGATGTTTCCATGTCCGGGAGTTGATCATTTGACTGATGTCCTACATTTCCCTAAAACTCGAATCTGCTTCATAGATAAGACTACATGGTGTGAACATTGCATTTAGCAAGCTGGACTAGACATGACCAAACCAAGGAGGGGTGATGAGCAAAGCCCGAAGCCTACGTGTTGCAACACTGTTATCAACCCCTTTCATTTCATGTTGCAACATTGTATCATATCGTTTTTGTCAAGATTACAAGGTAGCTACTGTCGCATGCGAGCTAATCATTGATGTCTAATTATCAGGCAAGCATAGACATGATACATAATGCTATGACGATACTATGACGTACAAACCATTCTTCATCTTTAAGTGCATGTCATGCATAAGCCTAGGTAAGCTATAAAGATAGCTAATGTTAGGTATGTCCAAATGTTATTGAATAAGGCCTATTCCTTGTTGGTAGTGGAAGTGTAAGACATTGTGAAGGCTACTCTGGGTTATCATTGAGTGGGGGCAGGGAGGACGAATGCTGTTGCTTAAGCATGTAGGAATGACCTGATACAGCGACCATATGCTGCCTAGCAATCACCCACCCACATACAGACCGACCGAGGAGTGCTGGCTACCACTAGCTAATGTAAGAGGGATACAAGTGACCCACCCTGCCTAACCACCTCACTGCCTGGAGGCGCTGGCTGTGCGGGGCCTGCCAGACCAGTGTCTGCCCACTCACACTGGATTTATTAGCGTAACTGTTGCATTACTTCTAGCACAAGGAGTTAATACAATTGTGAATAGGCCTATAAGATCGCATGAGACCAGGTAGACTAATTAAACATGCACCGCCTCTATCATAACTGTCCAATCAGATCAGATCTTTTGCCACTTAATTTATTTTTTGACCAATCAGGTTGCGTAAATGCAGATCTCTTGAGTACAGGTAGCGAAATGAAAGGTGTACGCAACATACTTTCTTGCAGGTGAGATTTAATTATCAAATTAGCTTTGAAGACCTCCGTCCTAAACCCAGGGTATCCGCTCCAGTCCATGTGGGCCAAACAGTCGAAATGGCACTGAACTGTTTGATCCTGCATTTCAGCATCTCCACAGTCGGGCCAAAGATAAGACAGGGCCAGCCGCTTACAGTCACAGTTACAGTCACAGTTACAGTCACAGTGCCTCACCAGGCCTCCTCATCTATGTACCTTTACACTCAGGTACATTGTTCTTTATACCAGATCATCCATCCAGACCCTACAAGGTCCGTCCACACGCACCCACAACTCTCAGACAAATTTGTCAATATAATGTATGCCATTTAGAAGACGCTTTTATACAAAGTGATGTACGGTCATGCGTGCATACATTTTACATACTGGTGTCCTGGGAATCAAACACATTTCCCTGGCATTGCAAGCACCATGCAAACCAAGCACCATGCTCTACCAACTGAGCTACAGAGGACCACATCAGCTGGAAGGATGAAAGTCAGATTGCTTGCAGCCTTCCTTCAGGAGCATGGTTTGACATCCTGCCCTAAACACACATGCCTGAGAGGATTAGCTAGTGTGAGTATTTAGCCTGCTGATATTTGTATTATTATTTTCATATTAGCACGTAATCCATCCACACAGACAGAGTTGCTCTAGCTCTCTTCACCTCATTTGGCATTGAGACAACGGGCAAAATAATAACTCAAAGACGGCAAATGGCAAATATTTGACAAAACAAATCAAGCAGGATAGTTGTAACCAATGAGTCATTATAATGAAGTTACAATGATACCATTTAGCAGAAACATTTATCCAACGTGAAATACAGTAGTCCGTGCATACTATTAGAATTATTTAACTAGGTAAGTCAGTAGTAGTACTGTGCCCCTGGAGCAAATTAGGGTTATGTGCCTTCCTCAAGGACACATTGGCAGGCCATTATGGTCAAAAGATCTGATCTGATTGGTAAGAAGACAAATTAGTGGCACAAGATAAAAATTGGGCTGCCTGTGTAAGATACTAAAAAAAGAGAGGTCAAATTGAGCCAAAATAATGCCTCAAAGAAAGCAAATGGCAAAGATACAACCAAACAAATTGGTTGCTTAGTTACTAGTAGGTTACTAGAATCAATAAGCCTTCAAAACATTACATCATCGTCATGACCTCGAGGCTTAGAACTCCTGAAAGCTGTAATTAGTATGACACATGATAACGAACCCTAATATAGCATATGCATCATCACCTCCCTAGTAGGTCTGTGGTATAGGTTCACACTACATGAAGTTAGACTCTATAAAGGCTCTATAAAGGGCTGGTAACTTATATAGATTATATATATATCTATAAAGGGCTGGTAATTTATATAGATTATATAGATCTATAAAGGGCTGGTAATTTATATAGATTATATATATCTATTAAGGGCTGGTAATTTATATAGATTATATATATCTATAAAGGGCTGGTAATTTATATAGATTATATAGATCTATAAAGGGCTGGTAATTTATATAGATTATATATATCTATTAAGGGCTGGTAACTTATATAGATTATATAGATCTATTAAGGGCTGGTAATTTATATAGATTATATATATCTATTAAGGGCTGGTAATTTATATAGATTATATAGATCTATTAAGGGCTGGTAATTTATATAGATTATGTAGATCTATTAAGGGCTGGTAATTTATATAGATTATATAGATCTATTAAGGGCTGGTAAATTATATAGATTTGTGGTTGGCAGAAGCCCCTGATAAATTGAGAGATTTATTGAATTTTTTTTATTAACCTTTTATTTTTGAAACATTTATTAAGTAGGCCTTTATTACTCCTATGTGAGCGGAGGGAAAAAACTCCTCAGCACCACTGAGGATGCCGTGTGTGTTGGGCTGGAGCCACCGGTCACACATTTATCAACTGATGCTGACCTATATGTATTTACAGCTGAGCTAAACATGTATTTATATATACAGCTAATGCTGATGGACTGTACTGTATGTAGCTGGTCAAACTACTTGGCACGTCAACACGTGGTTGGTGGAAGTTCAAACAAGGTCAAGAGTGCCATTAATGTCCCTAAGATCTCCTCCTCTTTGGGCTCAGACTGACCAGTGGTGTTTGCCGGCCCAGAGTACTTAGCACCGCTGAACGTAATATTTGAACTGAGTGCGCACCGATTTTACATGTAGAACCGCGAACGCTAGATCCACATTCGGTGCGATGTGTGCTAGCCTTCAGGCTGAGTTTACACAGACAGCCCAATTCTGATCTTATTCCACTAATTGGTCTTTTGACCAATCAGATCAGCTCTTTTGCCAATAATTGGGCAAAATATCAGAATTGGGCTGCCTGTGTAAACGCAGCCGTAGTTTCAACTTCCAACACCCAAAGAAGTGCTTTAAACTCATCCTAATCAGAGCCTTCAGAAAGTATTCACACCACTTGACTTTTTCCACATTGTGTTGTTGCTACAGGCTGAATATAAAATGGATTAACTGTAGATGTTGTGTCACTGATCTACCCACAATACCCCACAACGTCAAAGTGGAATTATGTTTAATTAATACAAAATGTAATGTCTTGAGTCAATAAGTATTCAACCCCTTTGTTATGGCAAGCCTAAATAAGTTCAGGAGTAAAAATGTGTTTAACAAGTCACATAATTAGTTGCATGGACTCACTCGGTGTGCAATAATAGTGTTTAACACTATTTAATGACCACCTCATCTCTGAACCCCACACATACAATTACCTGTGAGGTCCCTCAGTTGAGCAGGGAATTTCAAACACAGATTCAACCACAAAGACCAGGGAGGTTTTCCAATGCCTCGCAAAGAAGGGCACCTATTGGTAGATGGGTAAAAATTAAAAAAGCAGACATTGAATATCCCTTTCAGCATGGTGAAGTTAATTACACTTTGGATGGTGTATTAATACACCCAGTCACTACAAAGATACAGGCATCCTTCCAAACTCAGTTGCCGGAGAGGAAGGAAACTGCTCAGGGATTTCACCAAGAGGCCAATGGTGACTTTAAAACAGTTACAGAGTTTAATGACTGTAACAGGAGAAAACTGAGGATGGATCAACAACATGGTAGTTACTCCATAATACTGACCTAAATGACAGAGTGAAAAGAAGGAAGTCTGTACAGAATATAAATATTACAATAAGGCACTAAAGTATAACTGCACAAAATGTGGCAAAGAAATGTACTTTATGTCCTGAATACAAAGTGTTATATTTGGGGCAAATCAACACAACACTGAGTACCACTTCATATGTTCAAGCATGGTGGAGGCTGCATCATGTTATGGGTATGGTGGAGGCTGCATCATGTTATGGGTATGGTGGAGGCTGCATCATGTTATGGGTATGGTGGAGGCTGCATCATGTTATGGGTATGGTGGAGGCTGCATCATGTTATGGGTATGGTGGAGGCTGCATCATGTTATGGGTATGGTGGAGGCTGCACCATGTTATGGGTATGGTGGAGGCTGCATCATGTTATGGGTATGGTGGAGGCTGCATCATGTTATGGGTATGGTGGAGGCTGCATCATGTTATGGGTATGGTGGAGGCTGCATCATGTTATGGGTATGGTGGAGGCTGCATCATGTTATGGGTATGGTGGAGGCTGCATCATGTTATGGGTATGGTGGAGGCTGCATCATGTTATGGGTATGGTGGTGGCTGCATCATGTTATGGGTATGGTGGAGGCTGTATCATGTTATGGGTATGGTGGAGGCTGCATCATGTTATGGGTATGGTGGTGGCTGCATCATGTTATGGGTATGGTGGAGGCTGCACCATGTTATGGGTATGGTGGAGGCTGCATCATGTTATGGGTATGGTGGAGGCTGCATCATGTTATGGGTATGGTGGTGGCTGCATCATGTTATGGTTATGGTGGTGGCTGCATCATTTTATGGGTATGGTGGAGGCTGCATCATGTTATGGGTATGGTGGAGGCTGCATCATTTTATGGGTATGGTGGAGGCTGCATCATGTTATGGGTATGGTGGAGGCTGCATCATGTTATGGGTATGGTGGAGGCTGCATCATGTTATGGGTATGGTGGAGGCTGCATCATGTTATGGGTATGGTGGTGGCTGCATCATGTTATGGGTATGGTGGAGGCTGTATCATGTTATGGGTATGGTGGAGGCTGCATCATGTTATGGGTATGGTGGTGGCTGCATCATCTTATGAGTATGGTGGAGGCTGCATCATGTTATGGTATGGTGGTGGCTGCATCATGTTATGGGTATGGTGGAGGCTGCATCATGTTATGGGTATGGTGGAGGCTGCATCATGTTATGGGTATGGTGGAGGCTGCATCATGTTATGGGTATGGTGGTGGCTGCATCATGTTATGGGTATGGTGGTGGCTGCATCATTTTATGGGTATGGTGGAGGCTGCATCATGTTATGGGTATGGTGGAGGCTGCATCATTTTATGGGTATGGTGGAGGCTGCATCATGTTATGGGTATGGTGGAGGCTGCATCATGTTATGGTTATGGTGGTGGCTGCATCATGTTATGGGTATGGTGGAGGCTGCATCATTTTATGGGTATGGTGGAGGCTGCATCATGTTATGGGTATGGTGGAGGCTGCATCATGTTATGGGTATGGTGGAGGCTGCATCATGTTATGGGTATGGTGGAGGCTGCATCATGTTATGGGTATGGTAGAGGCTGCATCATGTTATGGGTATGGTGGAGGCTGCATCATGATATGGGTATGGTGGAGACTGCATCATGTTATGGGTATGGTGGAGGCTGCATCATGTTATGGGTATGGTGGTGGCTGCATCATTTTATGGTTATGGTGGTGGCTGCATCATGTTATGGGTATGGTGGAGGCTGCATCATTTTATGGGTATGGTGGAGGCTGCATCATGTTATGGGTATGGTGGAGGCTGCATCATTTTATGGGTATGGTGGAGGCTGCATCATGTTATGGGTATGGTGGAGGCTGCATCATGTTATGGTTATGGTGGTGGCTGCAACATGTTATGGGTATGGTGGAGGCTGCATCATTTTATGGGTATGGTGGAGGCTGCATCATGTTATGGGTATGGTGGAGGCTGCATCATGTTATGGGTATGGTGGAGGCTGCATCATGTTATGGGTATGGTAGAGGCTGCATCATGTTATGGATATGGTGGAGACTGCATCATGTTATGGGTATGGTGGAGGCTGCATCATGTTATGGGTATGGTGGAGGCTGCATCATGATATGGGTATGGTGGAGACTGCATCATGTTATGGGTATGGTGGAGGCTGCATCATGTTATGGGTATGGTGGAGGCTGCATCATGTTATGGGTATGGTGGAGGCTGCATCATGTTATGGGTATGGTGGAGGCTGCATCATGTTATGGGTATGCTTGTCATCGGCATGGACTAGGGAGTTTTTCAGGATAAAAAGAAACAGAATAGAGCTAATCACAGGCAACATCCTAGAGGAAAACCTGGTTCAGTCTGCTTTCCACCAGACACTGGGAGATGAATTCACCTTTCAGCAGGACAATAACCTAAAACACAAGGCCTAATATACACTGGTGTTACTTACTGAGAAGACATTGAATGTTTCAGAGTGGTCTACTTACAGTTTTGACTTAATTAGTCTGAAAATCTATGGCAAAACTTGAGAATGGCTGTCTAGCAATGATCAACAACTAACTTGACAGAGCTTGAAGAATTAAAAAAATAATAATGTACAAATATTGTACAATCCAAGTGTGTAAAGCTCTTAGAGAATTACCCAGAAAGACTCACAGCTGTAATCGCTGCCAAAGGTGACGAGTGGAAGACCGCATTCAGCACGGCGTCGGGCCACTATGAGTACCTTGTCATGCCGTAGGGGCTGGCAAACGCACCGCGGTATTTCAGTCCTTTCTCAATGAGGTGTTCCGGGACATGTTGGGGAGGTATGTGGTGGTCTACATAGACGACATACTAGTCTACTCCCCGACTTACCCGGAAAACGTGACCCACGTCCATGCTGTTCTCCAACGTCTCTACCAGCACCAGCTTTACGTTAAGGGGGAAAAAGGAGCCTTCCATCAGTCCACCGTCTCCTTCCTCAGATACCACATCGCTCCAGAGGGAGTCAAGATGGAGGAGCTGAAGGTGGAGGCTGTGAGGTCATGGCCGGTTCCGAAGATCGTCAAGGACCTTCAGACCCTCATCGGGTTCGCCAACTTTTACCGCCTGTTCATGGCGGTAACAGGCGGTAAAAGTTGGCGAACCCATGAGGGTCTGAAGGTTTCAGCTCCATCACAGGGCCACTCACGTCGTTGCTGAAAGGCCAACCGCAGCGTCTCCGTTGGACCCCGGACACAGAGAAGGCATTCCTCGATCTGAAAGTCCGGTTCACCACAGCTCCCTTGCTACATCACCCGGACCCGCTCAAGCCCTTCACGGTCGAGGTAGATGCATCCGAGGTTGGAGTGGGGACGGTCCTCTCCCAGCTGCATGGGAACCCCCTTGGCTACACCCCTGTGCCTATTTTTTGAAGAAACTGACTGCTGCGGAGAGGAACTAAGACGTGGGTGACCGGGACCTACTGGCGGTGAAGTTGGTGTTGGAGGAGTGGAGACACTGGCTGGAGGGTTCCCGGGAGCCATTCACAGTCCTGCCAGGCCAGACCCTCTTCTTCTTCGAGCGCTTCCGGTTCACCCTAACCTACCGCCCGGGGACGAAGAATGTCAGGGCAGACACACATCCATGACCGGGAGGCTGAACTGCCGAGGGACACACCGATACTACCGGGATCCTGCATCATGGGTCCTGTCTCCTGGGACATCGACGCTGAGATCCAACGAGCAGGGAGATGGGATCCCGCACCAACAACATACCCCCCGGAAAAGACCTACGTGCCTCGGAGAGTGCGGGGAAGGTTGGTGACCTGGGCCCACACGACGCCAGCGACTGGTCACCCGGGCATCAATCGGACCCTGGAGGCGCTCCGGGAGAGGTATTGGTGGCCTGGGATGGGGACGACTGTGTGGCACTACGTCATGTCGTGTACAGTGTGTGCACAGTCCAAGGCACCGAGAACGGCTCCAGCGGGCAAGCTCCACCCCCTGTCGGTACCTCAGCGGCCCTGGTCACACTTCTTGGTGGACTTTGTCACAGATCTACCACCGTCGGAGGGGAACACAACTATAACTGTGGTAGTGGACTGGTTTTCAAGATGGATCGGTTCATTCCGATGGGGTCTGGTCCGCTTCCCATGGACCGGCGGCGGAGCGACGCACCTGAATACCGCCCGGGGGACAGAGTGTGGCTGTCCACGAGGGACCTCCAGCTCCATCTGCCCTGTCGTAAGCATGGGCCCCAGTATGTGAGGCCTTTCACGATCCTCCGGAAGGTTAACGAGGTCACCTTCGCACTTCACAATCACACACATTATCCCGATAATATACACAATATCATATCAGATACGGTCAAAGAAAGGGATTATTCTGGGGTTCGTTATGATGGCTTGATGTCCCGACTCCTGCTGGGTAGAACAGTCAGACCAGACACACATCCTCTCGTTATGGGTTCCCTTTTCCCAGATATCTCTTAATTAGTTTTGTTTGCTGTAGAGATCCATCAGCTGAACCAACAGTGTTGCCATACTGTTAATCATGTAAAACGTGTGTTGTGTGTTGTACTTTAATTGATTCTGAATGAAACATGCATTATTGATGAACAAACACACAGACAGTGGCTCTACCTCCCCCCACCCTCTCTCTCTCTCTCTCTCTCTTTCTCTTTGTTCTCTGAGATGCTTAAGAGGCATATTAAGATGTGAGCTTAAAACATCTCGTTTATTGAGGAAAGGTGTTATTTCTGACACAGACATTTCTGACACACAACCATCCACCATAGAGTTGACATGAGGCCTAAATCTCCTTTCCTGTAGGCCTAAATCCAACATGTATTTGACCAGTGTAGGCTACATACATATATAAACAGACCTTTATTTTAAAAAATAGTCCCATTCCACATTTGTTGGAATGGGACTGACTTTACCTCTCTGGCTAATCTAGCATTCCACATCTGTCTATACAGTGGGGAGAACAAGTATTTGATACACTGCCGATTTTGCAGGTTTTCCTACTTACAAAGCATGTAGAGGTCTGTAATTTTTATCATAGGTACACTTCAACTGTGAGAGACGGAATCTAAAACAAAAATCCAGAAAATCACATTGTATGATTTTAAATAATTAATTTGCATTTCATTGCATGACATAAGTATTTGATCACCTACCAACCAGTAAGAATTCCGGCTCTCACAGACCTGTTAGTTTTTTTTTAAGAAGCCCTCCTCTTCTCCACTCATTACCTGTATTAACTACACCTGTTTGAACTCGTTACCTGTATAAAAGACACCTGTCCACACACTCAATCAAACAGACTCCAACCTCTCCACAATGGCCAAGACCAGAGAGCTGTGTAAGGACATCAGGGATAAAATTGTAGACCTGCACAAGGCTGGGATGGGCTACAGGACAATAGGCAAGCAGCTTGGTGAGAAGGCAACAACTGTTGGCGCAATTATTAGAAAATGAAAGAAGTTCAAGAAGACGGGTCAATCTCCCTCGGTCTGGGGCACCATGCAAGATCTCACCTTGTGGGGCATCAATGATCATGAGGAAGGTGAGGGATCAGCCCAGAACTACACGGCAGGACCTGGTCAATGACCTGAAGAGAGCTGGGACCACAGTCTCAAAGAAAACCATTAGTAACACACTACGCCGTCATGGATTAAAATCCTGCAGCGCACGCAAGGTCCCCCTGCTCAAGCCAGTGCATGTCCAGGCACTGGCTTGAGCAAACAAAACTAATTAAGAGATATCTGGGAAAAGGGAACCCATAACGAGAGGATGTGTGTCTGGTCTGACTGTTCTACCCAGCAGGAGTCGGGACATCAAGCCATCATAACGAACCCCAGAATAATCCCTTTCTTTGACCGTATCTGATATGATATTGTGTATATTATCGGGATAATGTGTGTGATTGTGAAGTGCGAAGGTGACCTCGTTAACCTTCCGGAGGATCGTGAAAGGCCTCACATACTGGGGCCCATGCTTACGACAGGGCAGATGGAGCTGGAGGTCCCTCGTGGACAGCCACACTCTGTCCCCCGGGCGGTATTCAGGTGCGTCGCTCCGCCGCCGGTCCATGGGAAGCGGACCAGACCCCATCGGAATGAACCGATCCATCTTGAAAACCAGTCCACTACCACAGTTATAGTTGTGTTCCCCTCCGACGGTGGTAGATCTGTGACAAAGTCCACCAAGAAGTGTGACCAGGGCCGCTGAGGTACCGACAGGGGGTGGAGCTTGCCCGCTGGAGCCGTTCTCGGTGCCTTGGACTGTGCACACACTGTACACGACATGACTGAAGTTTGCCAATGACCATCTGGATGATCCAGAGGAGGAATGGGAGAAGGTCATGTGGTCTGATGAGACAAAAATAGAGCTTTTTGGTCTAAACTCCACTCGTCGTGTTTGGAGGAAGAAGAAGGATGAGTACAACCCCAAGAACACCATCCCAACCGTGAAGCATGGAGGTGGAAACATCATTCTTTGGGGATGCTTTTCTGCAAAGGGGACAGGACGACTGCACTGTATTGAGGGGAGGATGGATGGGGCCATGTATCGCGAGATCTTGGCCAACAACCTCCTTCCCTCAGTAAGAGCATTGAAGATGGGTCGTGGCTGGGTCTTCCAGCATGACAACGACCCGAAACACACAGCCAGGGCAACTTAGGAGTGGCTCCGTAAGAAGCATCTCAAGGTCCTGGAGTGGCCTAGCCAATCTCCAGACCTGAACCCAATAGAAAATCTTTGGAGGGGGCTGAAAGTCCGTATTTCCCAGCGACAGCCCCGAAACCTGAAGGATCTGTATGGAGGAGTGGGCCAAAATCCCTGCTGCAGTGTGTGCAAACCTGGTCAAGAACTACAGGAAACGTATGATCTCTGTAATTGCAAACAAAGGTTTCTGTACCAAATATTAAGTTCTGCTTTTCTGATGTATCAAATACTTATGTCATGCAATAAAATGCAAATTAATTACTTAAAAATCATACAATGTGATTTTCTGGATTTTTGTTTTAGATTCCGTCACTCACAGTTGAAGAGTACCTATGATAAAAATTACAGACTTCTACATGCTTTGTAAGTGGGAAAACCTGCAAAATCGGCAGTGTATCAAATACTTGTTCTCCCCACTGTACATCCTAAAGATAGCTATCTTCTAACAGATGTAAACCTTTGTTTTGGAAACAGGCCTAGTTATGTGCTTTGCCACGTCTGGGATTGATGTTCGTATGACGGAAAGTGTTTCATGTATGTTGTATGTAACACCAGGGAAGTCAGCAATGGGGTATCGTGCTGTGTGTTTGCTGTGTGTTTGCTGTGTGTGTGTTTGTCTGTGTGTGTTGTTGTTGTTATGAGATTAGGGAAAGTAGAATTCTAATCTCATGTAACCCCCTGCTAATCACTGCTCTTAACATACCTTTGCAGGTCTAGACTGGAAGTAACACTGCCTCTTAGAGGGAATACTGTGTGTTTGTGTGTGTGTGTGTGTGTGTGTATTACTCTGTCAGGAGGAGTTTCCCCATCACTTTATTCCTGGGTGTAGCTGGGAATTATCCTGGCTGGATACTCCTCTATTCTCAGTGATTATCCTGGCTGGATACTCCTCTATTCTCAGTGATTATCCTGGCTGGATACTCCTCTATTCTCAGTGATTATCCTGGCTGGATACTCCTCTATTCTCAGTGATTATCCTGGCTGGATACTCCTCTATTCTCAGGGATTATCCTGGCAGGCAGGCAGGCAGGCAGGCAGGCAGGCAGGCAGGCAGGCAGGCAGGCAGGCAGGCAGACAGACAGACAGACAGACAGACAGACAGACAGACAGACAGACAGACAGACAGACAGACAGACAGACAGACAGACAGGGAACTCCCCACTGGCTCCACCCACGTGATGGATTGCTAGGTTTTCTCCCTGTAGTTAGTTAGATAGAGGGCTGTCGTGGGCGAGGGGGACGGCAGAGCTAGATCGTGATAGAGGGGTGGAGGAGGGTGGAGTGCTGGCAGCCCATATATTTACTGCACTGCAGCCAATACCAGGTGTCCCCCATTTCAGGGACAGAATGGTATGTCCCTGTAGTCCAGAGTACTACTGTACAAAAAGCTTGTTTTACATTCTTGTTTTCTAAAAGTAAAGCCCCACATTGAAATAAACCTGGTCATTGGTCTGGGAATCAGGCTGCCACATAAGTAGCAGGTCTGGGAATCAGGCTGCCACATAAGTAGCAGGTCTGGGACTCAGGCTGCCACATAAGTAGCAGGTCTGGGACTCAGGCTACCACATAAGTAGCAGGTCTTGGACTCAGGCTGCCAAATAAGTAGCAGGTCTTGGACTCAGGCTGCCA
Organism: Thymallus thymallus; assembly: GCA_023634145.1. Lineage (NCBI taxonomy): Eukaryota > Metazoa > Chordata > Actinopteri > Salmoniformes > Salmonidae > Thymallus > Thymallus thymallus. Next base: position 34,029,969 of record CM042387.1, on the reverse strand, counting down.
CATAAGTAGCAGGTCTGGGACTCAGGCTGCCACATAAGTAGCAGGTCTTGGACTCAGGCTGCCACATAAGTAGCAGGTCTGGGACTCAGGCTACCACATAAGTAGCAGGTCTGGGACTTAGGCTGCCACATAAGTAGTGTTTGCTAAATGTAATATATTATGTTGTCTGTAGCCCTCTTCAGGCCTACCAACACAACCATGAGAGATGAGTTCAGCATCTTCTTGTTTATCTGCCTCAGTTATCCCCATAGTAACCATAGAAGCCATTGTGTGGTATGAAAATGATGGCCACGTCAGGTGGCGGTTGGGTTAACGGACATGTTGCATGTTGATGTGTGTGACGCAAGCTATAATTAGGCCCTGCCTTTTCTAGGCTACTTTTCTACTGTTAGGCTACTTTGTGGAAATGCTAAAATAATGAATTATAAGAAAAGCTAATTTTCGTTTGTAAACCTTTTTGCTACCGTGTTCCCTAATGAACGCGACCCCATGTTCTATCTATCAGTCCCTGACTGATTTCCTTATATGAACTGTGACACAATGATGTGTATTAACCTCCAGTTGACTTTGAGACATTAGCAGTGGAAAAAGCAGTAGAGCCTCTGCAGTCTGAAACACCTGAAATACATAATGAGGATTGTATCCCATAGGTTTCCCACGTTTGACCAGTATTTCTACCTTGAATGCACATGACTCAAACATGTCTCGCCTCTCTATGTCCCATATTTCTCACCTATTGTTTCCTGTTTCTTGTCTGCAGGGAAATGAAGCAAGTTACCCTCTGGAAATGTGCTCGCATTGTAAGTGTCTTTCATTTACTAACTGCCATTCTCAGTCAGGCCATTCTCAGTCAGGCCATTCTCAGTCAGGCCATTCTCAGTCAGGCCATTCTCAGTCAGGCCATTCTCAGTCAGGCCATTCTCAGTCAGGCCATTCTCAGTCAGGCCATTCTCAGTCAAGTCATTCTTAGTCAGAAAATTAAACTCTTGTCATTCACCTCTCTCCTACGTTGGCTTGTCTGAGCTTGTTTACAGTACCTATTTCCTCAGACTAGCCAACATTATCATAGAGCTTCATACAGCATAGATATACATATAGAAGACTCTGAGCAGCTCTCCCAGGCTTTCAGTTAGAGCCAGGGGAGACTCACAGGGGCCAGAATGCAGCCTGAGGAGGGACTTCACCAGTCTGGGATATTTCCAGCTCCGCAAGGACCCGCCTCCTTCCCCAGCTCCAATATCCATCATGAGCTAATGGCTAACCAACAGCGAAATGTGTAGCATATTTAGTCAAGGAACACTCCTCTCTCAGCTGGCTGGGGCCTGCTGCTGGCTGGGGCCTGCTGCTGGCTGGGGCCTGCTGCTGGCTGGGGCCTGCTGCTGGCTGGGGCCTGCTGCTGGCTGGGGCCTGCTGCTGGCTGGGGCCTGCTGCTGGCTGGGGCCTGCTGCTGGCTGGGGCCTGCTGCTGGCTGGGGCCTGCTGCTGGCTGGGGCCTGCTGCTGGCTGGGGCCTGCTGCTGGCTGGGGCCTGCTGCTGGCTGGGGCCTGCTGCTGGCTGGGGCCTGCTGCTGGCTGGGGCCTGCTGCTGGCTGGGGCCTGCTGCTGGCTGGGGCCTGCTGCTGGCCGGGGCCTGCTGCTGGCTGAACCAGGTTGTGGGTCACATGACATTGAGTGTGTTCATTAGTTATTGAGCCTCACTGTCTGTGGCTACGTGTTAACTTCACCCAAAGACCAAGCTATAAAGTTAGGCTTTTATCAACCAAACAATACACACACACACACACACACACACACACACACACACACACACACACACACACACACACACACACACACACACACACACACACACACACACACACACACACACACACACACACACACACACACAGACACAGACACACACACACGTTTTTTTAATCAGATATTATGGATTTTACCACAACTACCAAATAAAAAAATGTGTTAAACCTATTTCAAATATTTTCTTACATTGTTTAACATAGCACTGTATAAAAAAAAATGTATGTTAATAATTTCGCAATCTACCTCATTACCGTAACACAAAACCGTTTTTATTTTTCCTAATATTTCCTAAATATTGACGCATTACGGTTATGATGAGCAGGTTTCAGAGATGAGAATGCATGTTATGGTAATGATTGTTGCATAGTTTGTCATTGGAAAAACTGTACTGAGTTCTATCAGAGATTCAGTAACCCAATACACCATCAAACTGTACTGAGCTCTATCAGAGATTCAGTAACCCAATACACCATCAAACTGTACTGAGCTCTATCAGAGATTCAGTAACTGAATGCGATTTACTAAAATACCCTTTATTTCAGTATAAGTACTGTAATTACTGCAATTGCATGTATTTTCAAAAGTGGATATCAACATAACAAAGTGACTTTTTTGGAGAAACAAGAATTTTTCCAAGGTCTTTACAGGTAATGTTGGTGTATTAAGATGTGGATATTTGTTTGTAAAGTATTTCAGATGTATCTCTGGATGGGATCCTATGGGCAAACAGCACAACACAATATGCCTATCAAGGATCTCAAGACAGTATCTGGGATATGGACTTCATGCTGCCTATAAAGGATCTCAAGACAGTATCTGGGATATGGACCCCATGCTGCCTATCAAGGATCTCAAGACAGTATCTGGGATATGGACCCCATGCTGCCTATCAAGGATCTCAAGACAGTATCTGGGATATGGACCCCATGCTGCCTATCAAGGATCTCAAGACAGTATCTGGGATATGGACTCCATTCTGTCTATCAAGGATCTCAAGACAGTATCTGGGATATGGACCCCATGCTGTCTATCAAGGATCTCAAGACAGTATCTGGGATATGGACTCCATGCTGTCTATCAAGGATCTCAAGACAGTATCTGGGATATGGACCCCATGCTGTCTATCAAGGATCTCAAGACAGTATCTGGGATATGGAGCCCATGCTGCCTATCAAGGATCTCAAGACAGTATCTGGGATATGGAGCCCATGCTGTCTATCAAGGATCTAAAGACACGTAAAAATGGTATCCTCCTTGAAGTGGGGGAGTTGAGGCCTCCACATGCTTCCGATACAAAACCGTTTTGAAAGAGTTTCTGCATATATAATGACAACATTTTGTGACGTTTTTGTTTGTTTTGGACTTCGGCTGTTCGGGCACACACAACATTTTTTCTCAAGGCCAGCCGAAGTTCGGAGTCATACTTTGTTGTCATTCAACAAGAGATGACTAGTTTTCATTGTGAAATACTGCACCAAACATATTAGTTAGATGTAAAAATGCGCGACTGGGCCTCCCAGCAAACCGGGAGACCCATGAGGCGGCTCACAAATCGCCCGGGTTAGGCGAGGGTTTGGCCTGCCGAGATGTCCTTGTCCCATCGCGCTCTAGCGAATCCTTGTGGCGGGCCGGGCGCATGCACACTGACTTCGGTCGCCAGCTGTACGGTGTTTCCTCTTGACACATGTGTCAAGAAGCAATGTTGCTTGGCAGGGTCGTGTTTCGGAGGACGCACGGCTCTCGACCTTCGCCTCTCCCGAGTCTGAACGGGAGTTGCAGCTATAGGACAAAACTGTAACTAACAATTGTATATCACAAAATTGGGGAGAAAAGGGGGTAAAATGTTTCAACCACTCCACAGATTTCATGTTAACAAACTATAGTTTTGGCAAGTCGGTTAGGACATCTACTTTGTGCATGACACAAGTATTTCTTCCAACAATTGTATACAGACAGATTATTTCACTTATAATTCACTATTTCACAATTCCAGTGGGTCAGAATTTTACTAAGTACATTAAGTTGACTGTGCCTTTAAACAGCTTGGAAAATTCCAGAAAACGATGTAATGGCTTTAGAAGCTTCTGATAGGCTAATTGATATCATTTGAGTGAATTGGAGGTGTACCTGTGGATGTATTTCAAGGCCTACCTTCAAACTCAGTGCCTCTTTGCTCGGCATCATGGGAAAATCTAAAGAAATGAGGCAAGACCTCAAAAAAAAAATTGTAGACCTCCACAAGTCTGACTCATCCTTGGGAGCAATTTCCAAACGCCTTGAAAGACCGCTCAGCAAGGAAGAAGCCACTGCTCCAAAACCGCCATAAAAAAGCCAGACTACGGTTTGCAACTGCACATGGGGACAAAGATCGTACTTTTTGGAGAAATGTCCTCTGGTCTGATGAAACAGAAATAGAACTGTTTGGCCATAATGACCATCGTTATGTCTGGAGGAAAAAGGGGGAGGCTTGCAAGCCGAAGAACACCATCCCAACCGTGAAGCACGGGGGTGGCAGCATCATGTTGTGGGGGTGCTTTGCTGCAGGAGGGACTGGTGCACTTCACAAAATCGATGGCATCATGAGGAAGGAAAATTATGTGGATGTATTGAAGCAACATCTCAAGAAATCAGTCAGGAAGTTAAAGCTTGGTCGCAAATGGGTCTTCCAAATGGACAATGACCCCAAACATACTTCCAAAGTCGTGGCAAAATGGCTTAAGGACAACAAAGTCAAGGTATTGGAGTGGCCATCACAAAGCCCTGACCTCAATCCTATAGAAACTTTGTGGGCAGAAAAAGTGAAACTTCTGATCTATTGGGAATGTGATGAAAGAAATAAAAGCTGAAAGAAATAATTCTCTCTACTATTATTCTGACATTTTCACATTCTTAAAATAAAGTGGTGATCCTAACTGACCTAAGAGGGAAGTTTTACTAGGTTTAAATGTCAGGAATTGTTCAAAACTGAGTTTAAATGTATTTGGCTAAGGTGTATGTAAACGTCCGACTTCAACTGTATATATAAAAAATAACAATTGCACGACAATTGATCTCCTCAACAAAAAACATCAAAATTAATGACACATTTCTTGAGTTATCTTAGATGAATTCTGACCACTAAGGTCTTTTAAGGTAGTATGAAAGCACACTCGTTCGGTTCGCCTAGCCGACTTCTGTAGCCGCCAGCCGAACTGATGAAGCTGAAGACTTTACTCTTCGCTGAAACACAAACATCAGATTGTGGCTTAAAGTTAAATGTTTTTTTTTTTACATCCAATATTTCTTGACAAACTTAATCAAATAACTGTTGTTTTACAAAACATCTATACAATAGGTTTAAGAAGTGGTCCTAGTAAATAAATAAAGTTACCAGCATCGCACACCCATAGAATTAGCTTAGCCATTACCGAAATTAAGGTTCCCTTTACTGAAACGGACCTAAAGATGACGTGGTAATGAGAATTTGTGTTTCGGTAATAAGAGGCCCTTAGCCCAATCAGCAAATAATAGCAGACAGCCGTTATGAAACAGCAATCAATTGATCATGTCACTAAAGCCCATTCATGCATCAATGTTCGGAAGGTAATGGTCCACTGAAATTTTCCCAGTTTGAACTTTTTCCGCTGTTTCGGTGATGAGAATAAGAACCTCATTCTGAAAGCATGTAAGTGAATACATTTACTTAACTTGTGCCTTTTTCCTTATTTGGCGCCGCCCTGAGTGGTCGCCTGTTTAGCAGCTCCCGTTGTTCGTGCATTAATTGTTGTTTTAGTTCGTTTTCTTTCGTCTATTTTCTTTAGTTTTATTTTTTATTTTGCTACAGTTGAACTATAACAGTTCAGGATTATGGATTTTATCGCAGCTGAACGTCGACAGGAGTCGTCAACTGTTATTGTTTACAGCAGAGCCCAGCTCCTGGATTTAGCCCACGCAGCGCTGCTGCTCCCCAGGGAAAAGTTTGATATTCCGGATGAATTGAAAAGACGACGCCGTGGATGTAGGGCGGGATTGAAATGTAAGGCAAAGCGCAGGAGGTTCAAGTACAAGCCGGCTATACCATCTATTATTATGGGCAATGTGAGGGCTCTACATAACAAGATGGAAGAGTTGGCGGGACTTGTTCGTGGACAAAGGATTTATCGTGAAACGAGCCTAATGTGTTTTACTGAGACTTGGCTGAACGATAACATCCCCATACAGAACGTCACTATCGACGGTTTCCAGACCATCAGAGCGGACAGGGATCGCGTCTCTTCCGGTAAGAGTAAGGGTGGTGGGCTGGCTTTATTAGTTAACAACAGATGGTGTCATCCGAACCATATTACTCTTAAGGAACAGTTTTGTAGCCCGGACATTGAACTGCTAGCCGTTAGCCTGAGACCCTACTATTTGCCGAGGGAATTCACGGCGGCCATTGCTGTTATTGTTTACATCCCGCCCTCTGCTGACGCAAACGCAGCGTGTGACGTCATCCACTCTGTTATCGCGAGGTTACAGACAGCACAACCCAGTGCTTTCTTTGCCATTTCGGGGGATTTTAACCATGCATCTCTCTCTTCAACGCTGCCCACGTTCAAACAGTTCGTGAAGTGCCCAACCAGGAATAATAAAACTCTGGACTTGTTATATGCTAATGTGAAGGATGCATACAACTCCACTGCACTCCCTCCCCTCGGTAGATCGGATCACAACCTTGTCCACCTCACCCCACTCTACAGGCCTATGGTCCAACAGCAGCCTGCAACCACCAGGACTATTAGGAGATGGTCCCCGGAGGTGAATGAGGCCCTACAGGACTGTTTTGAAACAACAGACTGGGATGTGCTCTGTGAGGCTCATGGGGAGGACATCGATGGACTCACTGACTGCATAACAGACTATATTAATTTTTGTGTAGACAACACTGTACCCACCAGGAAGGTACGCTGTTTCCCAAACAATAAACCCTGGGTCACCAGCGACCTGAAGGCCCTGCTGAATGAGAAGAAGAGGGCCTTCAAGGAGAAGGACAAGGACAAATTGAAATGCGTCCAGAGGGAGCTGAAGTTGCGGATTGCTGAGGGGAAGAGAGTGTATAAGGAGAAGATGGAGGACAAGCTGAGGCAGAGCCAGGTGAGAGAGGTGTGGAAGGGTATGAGAAATATCACTGGCTTCAAAAAGTCAAACAGTGGGCAGACGGAGGGAACCCAGGACAGAGCCAATGAGCTGAACCAATTTTTTAACAGGTTCGATACTGGCCCTGTCCACCTCCCCTCCAGCTCCCCAGACCACACAATCTCACGGCTATCCCACCCCCACTTTGCTCACAGCACCTCTGCTGAGACTATCAGTGACCCCACCTCCGCCCCTGCCCCCCCTGGACTGATCCTCAACACCCCCCTTCCCCCCACCTCCCCACCTGGGCTGGCTTTCACCACCAACCAAGTGAAGAGAGAGCTTGAGAGACTACACCAGTGGAAAGCGGCGGGCCCTGATGGCATCAGCCCAAGGGTGCTGAGGGTCTGTGCTGACCAACTGTGTGGAATACTCCAGCGTCTTTTCAACCTTAGCCTGAGCCTAGAAAGGGTCCCTGTGCTGTGGAAAACATCCTGCCTCGTCCCAGTGCCCAAGAAGGCACACCCCACTGTCCTGAATGACTTCAGACCTGTAGCGCTAACATCCCACATCATGAAGACCCTGGAAAGGTTAGTCCTCGCTCACCTCAGACCCCTGGTGTGTTCATCAATGGACCCCCTGCAGTTTGCATACCAGCGCAACATCGGGGTGGATGATGCAATCATCTACCTTCTGCAGAGGGCCTACTCTCACCTGGACAACGCAGGTTGCACTGTGAGGGTCATGTTTCTTGACTTCTCCAGTGCCTTCAATACCATTCAGCCCCTGCTACTGGGTGAGAAGATGAGGAGGATGAAAGTGGAAGCACCCTTAGTCTCCTGGGTCACGGACTACCTGACCGGTAGGCCACAATTTGTGCGACTACAGAGCTGTGTGTCAGAACGGGCAGTTAGCAACACAGGGGCCCCCCAGGGTACGGTCCTGTCCCCCTTCCTGTTCACCCTCTACACCTCAGACTTCAGATATAACTCTGAAACATGCCACCTACAGAAGTTCTCGGATGACTCTGCTATTGTAGGGTGCATCAGGGGTGGGCAGGAGGAGGAGTACAGGAGCACAATCAGTGACTTTGTGTTGTGGAGTGAGCAGAACCACCTTCAGCTCAACATCAGCAAAACTAAGGAGATGGTGGTGGACTTCAGGAGAACCAAGGCACAACTGACTGCAGTCCCTATAAAGGGGATGGATGTGGAAATGGTTGAGTCATACAAGTTCCTGGGTGTCCATATGGACAACAGGCTGGAATGGGCTGGTAACACCGGGGCCCTGTACAAAAAGGGCCAGAGCCGACTCTACTTTCTGAGGAGGCTCAGGTCCTTCAACGTGTGCAGTAAACTACTGCATACCTTCTACCAGTCTGTGGTGGCCAGTGCCATCTTTTTTGCAGTGGTGTGCTGGGGAGCAAACATCAAAGCCGGTGATGCTTCTCGGGTAAATAAGCTGATCAGGAAGGCTAGCTCTGTCCTGGGGATGAGCCTTGACACTCTAGAGGAGGTGGCGGAGAGACGGATCCTGGCCAAACTGCTGGCCATCATGGACAACGTCACCCACCCTCTGCACGCTATGGTTATGACGCAGAGGAGCACTTTCAGTCACAGACTGATCCCACCACGGTGTGCCAGAGAGCGCTACAGGAGGTCCTTCCTGCCGGCGGCTATGAGACTATATAATGCCTCACCAGGGTGCCGTGCCGTCGGCAACATAGATCTGGAACTGTTGGGGTGCTAGGACCTAGTTTAACAATTATGCATCCATCCGTGAGTAACTCTGGTCCGTCAGCACTCATCCACTCAGGACCTATTTATTCATACAGGTCTGTATATACATACTCATGTACAGTTGTTATATTATATCACATGCAATATTGTAAGTAATTATTGGACGTAGGCATTCACTCAGGAATGCATATTAGTATCCTGCCAGTTGCACCTTTTCTCATTGCTTTTAGTATATCGAATGTGCAATAAGTGCAGTTATCTGTAATTAAACCCTGCGCACTAAGGACTGTATTTTAAGGGAATTACTATTATTACCCCAAATGATATCATACACACTTTTAGCTATTATAGTATCTCTTCCTGTCATTTACCTGTACAGTTTGTGTAAACATGCAAGTATTCACTTATCTGTAAATATAACTGTATACCTAACTGTACAGCTAATTTAACCATGCAAAATTTTCACTTACCTGTTCATTTACCCAGTCTGTCTATTAAGTAAACTATTATTACCCTCGCTCATATCATACGCATTTTTAGCTACTGAAGTATTTCTCTGCCATCGACCTGTATAGTATAGTTAACCATCCAACATCCACCAATGTATAGTGTACATATTCAGCCAACCACTCATACTATGCAATGTCCTTTTATAGCTTTTTTTTGCACTCCAGATATCTTGTATTTCTATACTATACTCTTTCATACTGCCGCTCTATGTATCATGTACCGTGTATCTGTCTTTTGTGTACTTTCGTTGTGGCATTTTGCACCTGCCCTGTGTTTTGTTGTAGCTGCTTGACAATGAAATTTCCCCCCCGGGGGATCAATAAAGTACCTATCTATCTATCTATCTATCATCTAAGGAATACTCCTCTAGATGATGCATCATGGGTGCTTGAAAAGGTGTTTTTACTTAATAAATATTATAGTTTCATGTAAACTTCAACTAGTTTACATTTTTTATGATTTATGGACAAACTACAGCAACATATTTTGTGTTTTAATCAAATAAGTTAGGTTGGTCTAAATTAAAATGATATAAAATGACCCGAGAATTTAATCCAAACGCATTTCAGTAATGAGAATTTTTGGGGAAAATGTACAATGCATTTAAAATAAGACACTTTGCCAAAAACTAGACATCTTAGTCTTCAGAATAAAAGTTTATTTTTGCAGATGCATCATGATTTTGTAACTCAAATTGCTACAGACATGTTTAAAACTGGTTTCATAAGAATCGCCCACACATACAGCACTAGCAGCAGCCCAGCAGTCAGTGCCTGAAACGGTCTCTGCCTGTATGAGCCTCCAAAAATAACCATGGCCTGCTTGTTGGATTCCTTGTTGCTAGGGGTTTCCCAGAGCCAGAGCAACGGTTGTTGAGGGGAGGGGTTAGGGATGGGAGCAAGGGGCTTTCTCATGACCACACTGAACCATGTCTCCATCTCTCACGGCAGCATTAATTAACCGGATGCCTTCAGTGTCATCCTGACTGGCCAGATAACAGATCTCTATAATGCACAGAGGCCTGAAGCTAGTGTTGAATACTGAGACACCCACAGAGGCCTGAAGCTAGTGTTGAATACTGAGACACCCACTGGACCTGCAGCTAGTGTTGAATACTGAGACACCCACTGGACCTGCAGCTAGTGTTGAATACTGAGACACCCACTGGACCTGCAGCTAGTGCTGAATACTGAGACACCCACTGGACCTGCAGCTAGTGTTGAATACTGAGACACCCACTGGACCTGCAGCTAGTGTTGAATACTGAGACACCCACTGGACCTGCAGCTAGTGTTGAATACTGAGACACCCACTGGACCTGCAGCTAGTGTTGAATACTGAGACACCCACTGGACCTGCAGCTAGTGTTGAATACTGAGACACCCACTGGACCTGCAGCTAGTGTTGAATACTGAGACACCCACTGGACCTGCAGCTAGTGTTGAATACTGAGACACCCACTGGACCTGCAGCTAGTGTTGAATACTGAGACACCCACTGGACCTGCAGCTAGTGTTGAATACTGAGACACCCACTGGACCTGCAGCTAGTGCTGAATACTGAGACACCCACTGGACCTGCAGCTAGTGTTGAATACTGAGACACCCACTGGACCTGCAGCTAGTGTTGAATACTGAGACACCCACTGGACCTGCAGCTAGTGTTGAATACTGAGACACCCACTGGACCTGCAGCTAGTGTTGAATACTGAGACACCCACTGGACCTGCAGCTAGTGTTGAATACTGAGACACCCACTGGACCTGCAGCTAGTGTTGAATACTGAGACACCCACTGGACCTGCAGCTAGTGTTGAATACTGAGACACCCACTGGACCTGCAGCTAGTGTTGAATACTGAGACACCCACTGGACCTGCAGCTAGTGCTGAATACTGAGACACCCACTGGACCTGCAGCTAGTGTTGAATACTGAGACACCCACTGGACCTGCAGCTAGTGTTGAATACTGAGACACCCACTGGACTGGCCTTTCAGAACCCATGTTCAAATCCCCAATGGACTTGCCTTTCAGAACCCATGTTAAAACAACCACAGGACTTGCCTTTCAGAACCCATGTTAAAACCCCCACTGGACTTGCCTTTCAGAACCCATGTTAAAACCCCCACTGGACTTGCCTTTCAGAACCCATGTTAAAACAACCACTGAACTGGCCTTTCAGAACCCGTGTTAAAACACCCACTGAACTGGCCTTTCAGAACCCGTGTTAAAACACCCACTGAACTGGCCTTTCAGAACCCATGTTAAAACACCCACTGAACTGGCCTTTCAGAACCCATGTTAAAACACCCACTGAACTGGCCTTTCAGAACCCATGTTAAAACACTCACTGAACTGGCCTTTCAGAACCCATGTTAAAACACCCACTGAACTGGCCTTTCAGAACCCATGTCTCTTTCTGCTGTGTAGCTAGCTGTGTGAGATGTAACACTTGAGGGTGCATCCAGTGGTCTCTTTCTGCTGTGTAGCTAGTGTATCAGCCGTGGTATACCCTGTCTCTCACTGTGTATCAGCCGTGGTATACCCTGTCTCTCACTGTGTATCAGCCGTGGTATACCATGTCACTCACTGTGTATCAGCCGTGGTATACCCTGTCTCTCACTGTGTATCAGCCGTGGTATACCATGTCACTCACTGTGTAACAGCCATGGTATACCCTGTCTCTCACTGTGTATCAGCCGTGGTATACCCTGTCTCTCACTGTGTATCAGCCGTGGTATACCTTGTCTCTCACTGTGTATCAGCCATGGTATACCCTGTCACTCACTGTGTAACAGCCGTGGTATACCCTGTCTCTCACTGTGTATCAGCCGTGGTATACCCTGTCTCTCACTGTGTATGAGCCGTGGATCTTCTCTCTCTCACTGTGTATCAGCCGTGGTATACCCTGTCTCTCACTGTGTATCAGCCATGGATCTTCTCTCTCTCACTAACACACATGCTTGAAAACCGCTTGCTTGAAAACATCTTAGCCAATGACACTATTGGAGAGGTAGAGATTCTATACCATGAGTGAATACAATGGAAAGTGAGGTTACCAATCCAAATAAGTTGTTTAGCCAACGAGATTTGCAGTCATTCATGTATAACATGTTCATATCGGTGGTTCCAGCAGGATTTGAACCCACTATCTTAGCAATGCAAGCACCAGTGCTCTACCAACTGAGCTACAGAGGACCACAACTCTGTCCCGCTTGTTCATACTGATGACCTCAAACACACTGCCTGACTTTAAGCAACAGCCCAGTCTCCTGCTCCTAGCACAGGCTGTGCTATTCAACCATGTTTCTGTCACCTAGCCTTGAACAGGACGTTTAAGGACGTGTTGTGTGTACAGCTACATCTTCTCTAATAGCTCATGAGTTATGACACCTAATAAGGCTGTGTTTACACAGGCAGCCCGATTCTGATCTTTTTTTCACTAATCAGATCAGCTCTGAAAAAGCTCTGGTATGAAAAGATCTGATGGGATTGGTCAAAAGATTAATTAGTGGAAATATTAGAATTGGGCTGCCTGTGTAAACACAGCCATAGTGGTGTTAGCCAGGCGATTTAGAAGGGTCCGTTTAAGTATGGAGTAGTATGGAGTAGTATGGAGTAGTGGTCACGTGTCTGAATAATCAGGGGGACGGGGGCAGTAGACCAGGTCACGTGTCTGAATAATCAGGGGGAGGGGGGCAGTAGACCAGGTCACGTGTCTGAATAATCAGGGGGAGGGGGGCAGTAGACCAGGTCACGTGTCTGAATAAGCTTATACAGTAGTTAGTATCTATGTTATTCCCAGGCTTATCCCATGCTATTGTGAGAGGGTACAACAGGAACTAGGTGGTACTCTCTGTAATGGCAGGAGCTCACAGGGGAACAAGCTCTCCTTGGGGACAGGGACAGGTAGGGCTGTTGTTGTATCAGGTCTGTGTAGGTGTATCAGGTCTGTGTAGGTGTATCAGGTCTGTAGGTGTATCAGGTCTGTAGGTGTATCAGGTCTGTAGGTGTATCAGGTCTGTAGGTGTATCAGGTCTGTTGGTGTATCAGGTCTGTAGGTGTATCAGGTCTGTAGGTGTATCAGGTCTGTTGGTGTATCAGGTCTGTAGGTGTATCAGGTCTGTAGGTGTATCAGGTCTGTTGGTGTATCAGGTCTGTAGGTGTATCAGGTCTGTTGGTGTATCAGGTCTGTAGGTGTATCAGGTCTGTTGGTGTATCAGGTCTGTGTAGGTGTATCAGGTCTGTGTAGGTGTATCAGGTCTGTAGGTGTATCAGGTCTGTTGGTGTATCAGGTCTGTTGGTGTATCAGGTCTGTAGGTGTATCAGGTCTGTGTAGTTGTATCAGGTCTGTAGGTGTATCAGGTCTGTGTAGTTGTATCAGGTCTGTAGGTGTATCAGGTCTGTGTAGTTGTATCAGGTCTGTTGGTGTATCAGGTCTGTAGGTGTATCAGGTCTGTTGGTGTATCAGGTCTGTAGGTGTATCAGGTCTGTAGGTGTATCAGGTCTGTTGGTGTATCAGGTCTGTAGGTGTATCAGGTCTGTAGGTGTATCAGGTCTGTTGGTGTATCAGGTCTGTAGGTGTATCAGGTCTGTTGGTGTATCAGGTCTGTAGGTCTGTAGGTGTATCAGGTCTGTTGGTGTATCAGGTCTGTGTAGGTGTATCAGGTCTGTGTAGGTGTATCAGGTCTGTAGGTGTATCAGGTCTGTAGGTGTATCAGGTCTGTTGGTGTATCAGGTCTGTAGGTGTATCAGGTCTGTGTAGTTGTATCAGGTCTGTAGGTGTATCAGGTCTGTGTAGTTGTATCAGGTCTGTAGGTGTATCAGGTCTGTGTAGTTGTATCAGGTCTGTAGGTGTATCAGGTCTGTGTAGTTGTATCAGGTCTGTAGGTGTATCAGGTCTGTTGGTGTATCAGGTCTGTAGGTGTATCAGGTCTGTGTAGTTGTATCAGGTCTGTAGGTGTATCAGGTCTGTGTAGTTGTATCAGGTCTGTATGTGTATCAGGTCTGTTGGTGTATCAGGTCTGTTGGTATATCCGGTCTGTTGATGTATCAGGTCTGTAGGTGTATCAGGTACAGTGGGGAGAACAAGTATTTGATACACTGCCGATTTTGCAGGTTTTCCTACTTACAAAGCATGTAGAGGTCTGGAATTTTTATTATAGGTACACTTCAACTGTGAGAGATGGAATCTAAAACAAAAATCCAGAAAATCACATTGTATGATTTTTTAATAATTAATTAGCATTTTATTGCATGACATAAGTATTTGATCACCTACCAACAAGTAGGAATTCCGGCTCTCACAGACCTGTTAGTTTTTCTTTAAGAAGCCCTACTGTTCTCCTCTCATTACCTGTATTAACTACACCTGTTTGAACTCGTTACCTGTATAAAAGACACCTGTCCACACACTCAATCAAACAGACTCCAACCTCTCCACAATGGCCAAGACCAGAGAGCTGTGTAAGGACATCAGGGATAAAATGTTAGACCTGCACAAGGCTGGGATGGGCTACAGGACAATAGGCAAGCAGCTTGGTGAGAAGGCAACAACTGTTGGTGCAATTATTAGAAAATGGAAGAAGTTCAAGATGACGGTCAATCTCCCTCGGTCTGGGGCACCATGCAAGATCTCACCTCGTGGGGCATCAATGATCATGAGGAAGGTGAGGGATCAGCCCAGAACTACACGGCAGGACCTGGTCAATGACCTGAAGAGAGCTGGGACCACAGTCTCAAAGAAAACCATTAGTAACACACTACGCCGTAATGGATTAAAATCCTGCAGCGCACGCAAGGTCCCCCTGTTCAAGCCAGTGCATGTCCAGGCCCGTCTGAAGTTTGCCAATGACCATCTGGATGATCCAGAGGAGGAATGGGAGAAGGTCATGTGGTCTGATGAGACAAAAATAGAGCTTTTTGGTCTAAACTCCACTTGCCGTCTTTGGAGGAAGAAGAAGGATGAGTACAACCCCAAGAACACCATCCCAACCGTGAAGCATGGAGGTGGAAACATCATTCTTTGGGGATGCTTTTCTGCAAAGGGGACAGGACGACTGCACTGTATTGAGGGGAGGATGGATGGGGCCATGTATCGCGAGATCTTGGCCAACAACCTCCTTCCCTCAGTAAGAGCATTGAAGATGGGTCGTGGCTGGGTCTTCCAGCATGACAACGACCCGAAACACACAGCCAGCGCAACTAAGGAGTGGCTCCGTAAGAAGCATCTCAAGGTCCTGGAGTGGCCTAGCCAGTCTCCAGACCTGAACCCAATAGAAAATCTTTGGAGGGAGCTGAAAGTCGTATTGCCCAGCGACAGCCCCGAAACCTGAAGGATCTGGAGAAGGTCTGTATGGAGGAGTGGGCCAAAATCCCTGCTGCAGTGTGTGCAAACCTGGTCAAGAACTACAGGAAACGTATGATCTCTGTAATTGCAAACAAAGGTTTCTGTACCAAATATTAAGTTCTGCTTTTCTGATGTATCAAATACTTATGTCATGCAATAAAATGCAAATGAATTACTTAAAAATCATACAATGTGATTTTCTGGATTTTTGTTTTAGATTCCGCCACTCACAGTTGAAGAGTACCTATGATAAAAATTACAGACTTCTACATGCTTTGTAAGTGGGAAAACCTGCAAAATCGGCAGTGTATCAAATACTTGTTCTCCCCACTGTATGTGTTGGTGTATCAGGTCTGTAGGTGTATCAGGTATGTGTAGTTGTATCAGGTCTGTAGGTGTATCAGGTCTGTTGGTGTATCAGGTCTGTAGGTGTATCAGGTCTGTAGGTGTATCAGGTCTGTAGGTGTATCAGGTCTGTGTAGGTGTATCAGGTCTGTAGGTGTATCAGGTCTGTAGGTGTATCAGGTCTGTTGGTGTATCAGGTCTGTAGGTGTATCAGGTCTGTGTAGGTGTATCAGGTCTGTAGGTGTATCAGGTCTGTAGGTGTATCAGGTCTGTAGGTGTATCAGGTCTGTAGGTGTATCAGGTCTGTAGGTGTATCAGGTCTGTTGGTGTATAAACTCCCAATATGTACTGTATGTTCACCTAACTGGTTTATCATTCCTCTCTCTCTCTCTCTCTCTCTCTCTCTCTCTCTCTCTCTCTCTCTCTCTCTCTCTCAGTCGATGCTGATGAGATTAAGCGACTGGGAAAGAGGTTTAAGAAACTGGACCTAGATAACTCTGGATCTCTTAGCGTGGAGGAGTTCATGTCTCTGCCTGAACTCCAGCAGAACCCGCTAGTCCAGAGGGTGATCGACATCTTCGACACAGATGGAAACGGAGAGGTGGACTTCAAGGGTAAGCCAGAGCCAGAGTAGCCTGGTCCCAGATCTGTTGGTGTTTTTGCCTACTCCATATGGAACAGGCTAGAGACAGAGTACTCTCCACTTTAAATGCTAAAATGTCTGAATATTAATAATATATATATATAATAGGGTGGTTAGGGAGTTGAGCTATCAACTGGAAGGTTGCCAGTTCGAATTCTGGGTCTGATGGGTAAAATCGGAAATGAGCTGCCAACCGTATAGTTGCTGGTATCAAATACACACCATTCTATATATTTTATTTATTTTACCTTTATTTAACTAGGCAAGTCATTTAAGAACAAATTCTTATTTACAATGACGGCCTACCTCAGCCAAACCCGGACGACGCCGCACTCTCCTAGATGTCATTGCCTGCCATTGTGCCCTTGAGCAAGGCACTTAACTACCCATAACTACTGCTCCACGGTTCCCAGTGTGGCAGTCTCCTGTTCCAACATCTCCAACCTGTGTATACAGTGCATTTGGAAAGTATTCAGACCCCTTGACTGTTTTTTTTTATTTTTGCAAATGTATTCAATATAAAACTGAAATATCACATTTACATACGTATTCAGACCCTATACTCGGTACATTGTTGAAGCATCTTTGGCAGCGATTACAGCCTTGAGTCTTTGGTATGATGCTACAAGCTTGGCACACCTGTATTTGGGGAGTTTCTCCCATTCTTCTCTGTAGTTCCTCTCAAGCTCTGTCTGGTTGGATGGGGAGCGTCACTGCACAGCTATTTTCAGGTATCACCAGAGATGTTCGATCGGGTTCATGTCCAGGCTCAGGCTGGCCCACTCAAGGACATTCAGAGACTTGTCTCGAAGCCACTCCTGCGTTATCTTGGCTGTGTGCTTAGGGTCGTTGTCCTGTTGGAGGTGAACCTTCGCCACCAGTCTGAGGTCCTGAGTGCTCTGGAGCAGGTTTTTGTAAAGGAACTCTCTGTACTTTTCTCCGTTCATCTTTCTCTCGACCCTGACTAGTCTCTCAGTCCCATCCCGACACCATGATGCTGCCACCACCATGCTTCACCATAGGGATGGTGCCAGGTTTCCTCCAGACTTGACGCTTGGCAGTCAGGCCAAAGAGTTCAATCTTGGTTTCATCAGACCAGAGAATCTTGTTTCTCATGGTCTGAGAGTCCTTTAGGTGCCTTTTGGCAAACTCCAAGTGGGCTGTCATGTGCCTTTTACTGAGGAGTGGCTTCCGTCTGACCACTCTACCCATAAAGGCCTGATTGGTGGAGCGCTGCAGAGATGCTTGTCCTTCTGGAAGGTTCTCCCATCTCCACAGAGGAACTCAGGTGCTCTGTCAGAGTGACCATCGGTTTCTCCCTGACCAAGGCCCTTCTCCCCCGATTGCTCAGTTTGGTCGGGCGGCCTTATATAGACAGATGTGTTCCTTTCCAAATCATGTCCAATCAATTGAATTTACCACAGTTGGACTCCAATCAAGTTGTAGAAACATCTCAAGGATGATCAATGGAAACAGGATGCACCTGAGCTCAATTTCTCATAGCAAAGGGTCTGAATACTTATGTAAATAAGGTATTTCAGTTTTTTTATTTTTAATACATTTGCAAAAATGTCTAAAGACCAGTTTTTGGATCTTGTGTACAAATGAAGATTAAAGTGATCTTAATTATTACAATATATAAACAGGGATACATGCTCATGACAAGTCTTACAACACATTAAAATGATGGCATCATAATCATTATTACCTGTAGGTTTTAAGTTAAATGAATCGCTCTATATATGATTAATTTATGTTCCTGCCTAACTCTACTGTATATATGGTGTTCTGGTGTTCTGTTAATTGAACATAGGCTATGCACACATATTGATATTTGATATTTCTTTGATACATTTACCTAAACCCTGGAGTGGTTTTGACTTCCAGTATGTCTGCTCTGCATAACAGTACCTGTCCTGCACAGACAATAGTAACACTTAACACAGGACAGTCCCAACTAGATCATGTCAGGCCTAGATCCAATACGAACCGCGGAAAACTCACGTTGTAGCGTGATTGATGTTTAAAGATCATTTCTGTTTGATCCAACATATGCAGAGTTTATCGTGAATGTGATCTAAAAGGTGCAATAGCCGAAATGGGACGTTTACAAAGTGAGATTTTGATTAAACTTATGAATGCATAAGTAGTGCATTTACATTTGATCCCTCCCATAGTGCATTTAAAAAATCTTGTATGGGCTACATACAAACAGTCAAATATGGGCTACATACAATCAGTCAAATATGGGCTACATACAAACAGTCAAATATGGGCTACATACAAACAGTCAAATATGGGCTACATACAAGCAGTCAAATATGGGCTACATACAATCAGTCACATATGGGCTACATACAAGCAGTCAAATATGGGCTACATACAAACAGTCAAATATGGGCTACATACAAGCAGTCAAATATGGGCTACATACAAGCAGTCAAATAAAGTCTAACTCTAAACCATCTCTCCATCTGTCCCCCATCAGAATTCATCGAGGGAGTCTCACAGTTCAGTGTCAAGGGAGACAAGGAGTCAAAGCTTGGGTGTAAGTAGACAAATTACCTGCAAATCCATCTCCACTAAAACCTACAATACCGTTCAAAAGTTGAGCTTTTCTTTCAGAAACAAGGACATTTCTAAGTGACCCCAAATGTTTAAACGGTAGTGTACCTGTACACCTTTCACCACACAAAGTTAAACAATCTGTAGTACAAACACAAAACCAAAGCTCTGTGTGTATTTACACACGTTCCTGCTCCAGTCCCCAAAGTAGAAACAGAATGGCGGATAGCATCAATGTTAAGGCATTCTCCAAAACACAAGACCTAAAGTCTGTGTTCAAAGGACGGTTGTTTATTTACACACATTCCTGCGTCCTCTCTCTCTCCCTCCACCCCTCTCCCCCTCCACCCCTCTCTCCCTCCACCCCTCTCTCTCCCTCCACCCCTCTCTCCCCCTCCACCCCTCTCTCCCTCCACCCCTCTCTCTCCCTCCACCCCTCTCTCTCCCTCCACCCCTCTCCCCCTCCACCCCTCTCCCCCTCCACCCCTCTCTCCCTCCACCCCTCTCTCTCCCTCCACCCCTCTCTCTCCCTCCACCCCTCTCTCCCTCCACCCCTCTCTCTCCCTCCACCCCTCTCTCCCTCCACCCCTCTCTCCCCCTCCACCCCTCTCTCCCTCCACCCCTCTCTCCCTCCACCCCTCTCTCCCCCTCCACCCCTCTCTCTCCCTCCACCCCTCTCTCTCCCTCCACCCCTCTCTCTCCCTCCACCCCTCTCTCCCTCCACCCCTCTCTCTCCCTCCACCCCTCTCTCTCCCTCCACCCCTCTCTCTCCCTCCACCCCTCTCTCTCCCTCCACCCCTCTCTCTCCCTCCACCCCTCCACCCCTCTCTCTCCCTCCACCTCTCTCTCCCCCCTCCACCCCTCCACCCCTCTCTCTCCCTCCACCCCTCTCTCTCCCTCCACCCCTCTCTCCCTCCACCCCTCTCTCTCCCTCCACCCCTCTCTCCCTCCACCCCTCTCTCCCCCTCCACCCCTCTCTCCCTCCACCCCTCTCTCCCTCCACCCCTCTCTCCCCCTCCACCCCTCTCTCTCCCTCCACCCCTCTCTCTCCCTCCACCCCTCTCTCTCCCTCCACCCCTCTCTCCCTCCACCCCTCTCTCTCCCTCCACCCCTCTCTCTCCCTCCACCCCTCTCTCTCCCTCCACCCCTCTCTCTCCCTCCACCCCTCTCTCTCCCTCCACCCCTCCACCCCTCTCTCTCCCTCCACCTCTCTCTCCCCCCTCCACCCCTCCACCCCTCTCTCTCCCTCCACCCCTCTCTCTCCCTCCACCCCTCTCTCTCCCTCCACCCCTCTCTCCCTCCACCCCTCTCTCTCCCTCCACCCCTCCACCCCTCTCTCTCCCTCCACCCCTCTCTCCCCCTCCACCCCTCTCTCCCTCCACCCCTCTCTCCCTCCACCCCTCTCTCCCCCTCCACCCCTCTCTCCCTCCACCCCTCTCTCCCTCCACCCCTCTCTCTCCCTCCACCCCTCTCTCTCCCTCCACCCCTCTCTCTCCCTCCACCCCTCTCTCTCCCTCCACCCCTCTCTCTCCCTCCACCACTCCACCCCTCTCTCTCCCTCCACCCCTCTCTCCCTCCACCCCTCTCTCCCTCCACCTCTCTCTCCCCCCTCCACCCCTCCACCCCTCTCTCTCCCTCCACCCCTCCACCCCTCCACCCCTCTCTCTCCCTCCACCCCTCTCTCCCTCCACCCCTCTCTCCCTCCACCCCTCTCTCTCCCTCCACCCCTCCACCCCTCTCTCCCTCCACCCCTCTCTCTCCCTCCACCCCTCCACCCCTCTCTCTCCCTCCACCCCTCCACCCCTCTCTCCCTCCACCCCTCCACCCCTCTCTCCCTCCACCTCTCTCTCCCTCCACCCCTCTCTCTCCCTCCACCCCTCCACCCCTCTCTCTCCCTCCACCCCTCCACCCCTCTCTCTCCCTCCACCCCTCCACCCCTCTCTCCCCCTCCACCCCTCTCTCCCCCCTCCACCCCTCTCTCCCCCCTCCACCCCTCCACCCCTCTCTCTCCCTCCACCCCTCCACCCCTCTCTCCCTCCACCTCTCTCTCCCTCCACCCCTCTCTCTCCCTCCACCCCTCCACCCCTCTCTCTCCCTCCACCCCTCCACCCCTCTCTCTCCCTCCACCCCTCCACCCCTCTCTCCCCCTCCACCCCTCTCTCCCCCTCCACCCCTCTCTCTCCCTCCACCCCTCCACCCCTCTCTCCCCCTCCACCCCTCCACCCCTCTCTCCCCCTCCACCCCTCCACCCCTCTCTCTCCCTCCACCCCTCTCTCCCCCTCCACCCCTCCACCCCTCTCTCCCCCTCCACCCCTCCACCCCTCTCTCCCCCTCCACCCCTCCACCCCTCTCTCTCCCTCCACCCCTCTCTCCCCCTCCACCCCTCCACCCCTCTCTCCCCCTCCACCCCTCCACCCCTCTCTCTCCCTCCACCCCTCCACCTCTCTCTCCCCCCTCCAACCCTCCACCTCTCTCTCCCCCCTCCACCCCTCCACCCCTCTCTCCCCCCTCCACCCCTCCACCCCTCTCTCTCCCTCCACCTCTCTCTCCCTCCGCCACCCCCCCTCCATCCCTGACCCCTTTTCCTCTACCCCTCTCTCTCCCTCCTCTACCCCTCTCTTCCCCCTCCACCCCTCCATCCCTGACCCCTTTTCCTCTACCCCTCTCTCTCCCTCCACCTCTCTCTCCCTCCGCTACCCCTCTCTTCCCCCTCCACCCCTCTCTCCCTCCACCTCTCTCTCCCTCCGCCACCCCGCCTCCATCCCTGAAACCTTTTCCTCTACCCCTCTCTCTCCCTCCTCTACCCCTCTCTCTCCCTCCGCTACCCCTCTCTTCCTCCCTGACCCTTTTCCCTCTCTTCTCCCCCAACCCCACCACCCCTCTCTCTCTCCCCCTCCACCCCTCTCTCTACCTCCCCTCCAGTCGCCTTCCGGATCTACGACATGGACAAGGATGGCTACATCTCCAACGGGGAGCTCTTCCAGGTGCTGAAGATGATGGTAGGAAACAACCTGAAGGATACTCAGCTCCAGCAGATCGTGGACAAGACCATCATCAACGCTGACAAGGACGGAGACGGCAGGATATCCTTCGAAGAGTTCTGCTTAGTAAGTCTGAAGTCCTGATGGCCGTGGAACTGTGGAGGGGGATACTTTTCCAAAGTTCCCAGGTTTTTCCAAGCAGGGGAGGAGCTTGAGGAAATGTTCCAGAATTGTGCAACCCTATTGAGGGGTAAATCTAGTTCTGGAGGGCTGCTATGGTGCTGCCCCAATTATTTATTGAACCTTTATTTAACCAGAAAAAGGCAGTGAAACCCAGAGTGTATTTTTCAAGGGAGACCTGGCCAAGAAGGCAGCAACAATCAATACATAACAGAATTAAAACATTCAACAATGCAATGCAAAAACATTATCCAGCCTAAAAATGTATCCCATCAATACAAAAGTATGAACATGTTGCACTAACTGACTGTAAGTATGAACATGTTGAACTAACTGACTGTAAGTATGAACATGTTGCACTAACTGACTGTAAGTATGAACATGTTGAACTAACTGACTGTAAGTATGAACATGTTGCACTAACTGACTGTAAGTATGAACATGTTGAACTAACTGACTGTAAGTATGAACATGTTGCACTAACTGACTGTAAGTATGAACATGTTGAACTAACTGACTGTAAGTATGAACATGTTGCACTAACTGACTGTAAGTATGAACATGTTGAACTAACTGACTGTAAGTATGAACGTGTTGCACTAACTGACTGTAAGTATGAACATGTTGCACTAACTGACTGTAAGTATGAACATGTTGAACTAACTGACTGTAAGTATGAACATGTTGCACTAACTGACTGTAAATATGAACATGTTGCACTAACTGACTGTAAGTATGAACGTGTTGCACTAACTGACTGTAAGTATGAACATGTTGCACTAACTGACTGTAAGTATGAACATGTTGAACTAACTGACTGTAAGTATGAACATGTTGCACTAACTGACTGTAAGTATGAACATGTTGCACTAACTGACTGTAAGTATGAACATGTTGAACTAACTGACTGTAAGTATGAACATGTTGCACTAACTGACTGTAAGTATGAACGTGTTGCACTAACTGACTGTAAGTATGAACATGTTGCACTAACTGACTGTAAGTATGAACATGTTGCACTAACTGACTGTAAGTATGAACGTGTTGCACTAACTGACTGTAAGTATGAACGTGTTGCACTAACTGACTGTAAGTATGAACATGTTGAACTAACTGACTGTAAGTATGAACATGTTGCACTAACTGACTGTAAGTATGAACATGTTGCACTAACTGACTGTAAGTATGAACATGTTGCACTAACTGACTGTAAGTATGAACATGTTGCACTAACTGACTGTAAGTATGAACGTGTTGCACTAACTGACTGTAAGTATGAACATGTTGCACTAACTGACTGTAAGTATGAACGTGTATGAACTAACTAACTAACTGTAAGTATGAACATGTTGCACTAACTGACTGTAAGTATGAACGTGTTGCACTAACTGACTGTAAGTATGAACA
This sequence comes from Thymallus thymallus, assembly GCA_023634145.1. Taxonomy (NCBI): domain Eukaryota; kingdom Metazoa; phylum Chordata; class Actinopteri; order Salmoniformes; family Salmonidae; genus Thymallus; species Thymallus thymallus. The sequence continues at coordinate 34,006,354 of CM042387.1, read as the reverse complement.
TGTTGCACTAACTGACTGTAAGTATGAACATGTTGCACTAACTGACTGTAAGTATGAACATATTGCACTAACTGACTGTAAGTATGAACGTGTTGCACTAACTGACTGTAAGTATGAACATGTTGCACTAACTGACTGTAAGTATGAACATGTTGCACTAACTGACTGTAAGTATGAACATGTTGCACTAACTGACTAAGTCTCTCTGGATAAGAGCATCTGCTAAATGACTAGAATGTCAATGTAACATTTTAAATTAAGTCAGTGACACTAACATTATCTAGATGTAGCATGGATTGTAGACTATTCCATGTCTCTGGTGCATAAGACGAGAAGGCAGTCTTGCCTGATACTGTAAATGTCCTGGGGACTTTAAGTAGCAGCCACCTAGCAGACCGGGTATGGTAACTGCTGGTAGTGAAGGAGACCAGACTACAGACGTAAACAGGGGCTTTCTGCACATATAACCCACCATTTGGTACAAGGTGTAATGGTGGGTGAGTGACTTGGTATTTGTAATAAAGCACAGAGGAGGCTGCATGGATAAACAACAAGATATATCCATATGTATATAGAGACATTGAACACTGGTCACTTTAATAATGTTTACATCATGTTTTACCCACTATATATGTATATACTGTATTCTAGTCATGTCTCATCCTATATAACTACTGCTGTACACACCTTTTCTATTCATAAACTGTCCATACTGTCTATACACACCATCCTGTATAACTACTGTCTATACACACCATCCTGTATAACTACTGTCTATACACACCATCCTATATAACTACTGTCTATACACACCATCCTGTATAACTACTGTCTATACACACCATCCTATATAACTACTGTCTATACTGTCTATACACACCATCCTATATAACTACTGTCTATACACACCATCCTATATAACTACTGTCCATACTGTCTATACACACCATCCTGTATAACTACTGTCTATACACACCATCCTGTATAACTACTGTCTATACACACCATCCTATATAACTACTGTCTATACACACCATCCTATATAACTACTGTCTATACACACCATCCTATATAACTACTGTCTATACACACCATCCTATATAACTACTGTCTATACACACCATCCTATATAACTACCGTCTATACTGTCTATACACACCATCCTGTATAACTACTGTCCATACTGTCTATACACACCATCCTGTATAACTACTGTCTATACACACCATCCTGTATAACTACTGTCTATACTGTATATACACACCATCCTGTATAACTACTGTCTATACACACCATCCTGTATAACTACTGTCTATACTGTCTATACACACCATCCTGTATAACTACTGTCCATACTGTCTATACACACCATCCTGTATAACTACTGTCTATACACACCATCCTGTATAACTACTGTCTATACACACCATCCTATATAACTACTGTCCATACTGTCTATACACACCATCCTGTATAACTACTGTCTATACACACCACCATATATAACTACTGTCTATACACACCATCCTATATAACTACTGTCCATACTGTCTATACACACCATCCTGTATAACTACTGTCCATACTGTCTATACACACCATCCTGTATAACTACTGTCTATACACACCACCATATATAACTACTGTCTATACACACCATCCTGTATAACTACTGTCCATACTGTCTATACACACCATCCTATATAACTACTGTCCATACACACCATCCTATATAACTACTGTCCATACTGTCTATACACACCATCCTGTATAACTACTGTCTATACACACCACCATATATAACTACTGTCTATACACACCATCCTATATAACTACTGTCCATACTGTCTATACACACCATCCTATATAACTACTGTCCATACTGTCTATACACACCATCCTATATAACTACTGTCTATACACACCATCCTATATAACTACTGTCTATACACACCATCCTATATAACTACTGTCCATACTGTCTATACACACCATCCTATATAACTACTGTCTATACACACCATCCTATATAACTACTGTCTATACACACCATCCTATATAACTACTGTCTATACACACCATCCTATATAACTACTGTCCATACTGTCTATACACACCATCCTATATAACTACTGTCTATACACACCATCCTATATAACTACTGTCTATACACACCATCCTATATAACTACTGTCCACACTGTCTATACACACCATCCTATGTAACTACTGTCCATACTGTCTATACACACCATCCTATATAACTACTGTCCATACTGTCTATACACACCATCCTATATAACTACTGTCTATACACACCACCATTTATAACTACTGTCTATACACACCATCCTATATAACTACTGTCCATACTGTCTATACACACCATCCTATATAACTACTGTCCATACTGTCTATACACACCATCCTATATAACTACTGTCTATACACACCATCCTATATAACTACTGTCTATACACACCATCCTATATAACTACTGTCCATACTGTCTATACACACCATCCTATATAACTACTGTCTATACACACCATCCTATATAACTACTGTCTATACACACCATCCTATATAACTACTGTCTATACACACCATCCTATATAACTACTGTCCATACTGTCTATACACACCATCCTATATAACTACTGTCTATACACACCATCCTATATAACTACTGTCTATACACACCATCCTATATAACTACTGTCCATACTGTCTATACACACCATCCTATGTAACTACTGTCCATACTGTCTATACACACCATCCTATATAACTACTGTCCATACTGTCTATACACACCATCCTATATAACTACTGTCTATACACACCATCCTATATAACTACTGTCTATACACACCATCCTATATAACTACTGTCCATAATGTCTATACACACCATCCTATATAACTACTGTCTATACACACCATCCTATATAACTACTGTCTATACACACCATCCTATATAACTACTGTCCATAATGTCTATACACACCATCCTATGTAACTACTGTCTATGTATGGAGCATGAATCGGAACTAGAATAGTGATTCTAACTGTATGGTTCTGTTCCTCCTCTTTTCTGCTAGGTGGTGGGTGGCCTTGACATACACAAAAAGATGGTGGTGGACGTGTGAGTCTGCCTCTCCACTCCTCTCCCCCCCTGCTTTCTTCTCCGTCTGTCTCTGAAGATCTGCTCAAGACATCTGACAAACGCTCTCTGTGTATTTCAATGGAAGTATTCTCTCTCCTTGAAGCCACTATTTCTTAAGAAACCACAAGCCTCGTTAAGCCAACTTTTTAAGTGTTATTGAACTCTGATCCTCTCAATAACCCGACGGACATCAGAGCATCCCAGTTCAATGGGGGAAGGAGTGGGGAGGAAGGTTGGCTTGTTTTTTTCCCCAATTTTTTTTTTCATTTTTAAAAAATATTTATTTTCGTTCTGGTCTCTTTTTAAAATAAATACACAAATACACATGTATATCTATAATGTCTCTCGTGGTGAAATGTGTAGTTAGCTGAGGTGTTACGTAATTAATACTATACTTGATTTCAGTTACAATTTAAAAAGTGGGATGTGAAGTGAAGTGCCAACCAGGACATATCCAGAAGTCAGATCATATTGTTATTATTAACTATCCACCAATCGCTGTCAGTTATGGATGATTAGTCTGTGATGCGTCAAGCGCTCGCTACCTGATCACTAAATGGTTAGATGCACATTTGATTTTAACAAATAAACAAATAAACTCTTGAGCAAGTTGGATTAGATCAGTTAAGCTTCCGATCACATGAAACATACAATTCATGCTGTTGTAACATGAGTTTTATTTATAGATGTTTATATTGTTAGAGATTATTATTCTGTTTCTTGTCAGACTTAAGGTCAAGTAGAGATAGATGCCAAGAAAGTGATCAGTCATTTACTTACTTTAATGACACGTTTTTACGTTGAACAGTCTGCATCGGTCCTCATGACACTCCCCTAATGCAAAGTAAATGGGTGGCAGTTAGCCTGGCAGTTAGAGGGTTGCCTTGAATCCCGGGTCTAATGGAAAAAATTGTGTGGGAAGTGAGCTGGCAACGGAAGGGTTGCTGGTATCAAATCCTAGATGTCATTGCCTGCCGTTGTGACCTTTAGCAAGGCACAAGTTCAAATCAGCATTTCATTTTGAACTGAAGTGAGGAGGAATATCCTGACCCTAAATGAGACATCGAAATGAGAAATTCTTGACAAAGATGGTGAATGTCAGTGTGTTATTGAGAATATGTAAGAGATAATCAAGAAGAGGCTATGTGTTCTATGGAAAATAATGAACGACGTGGAAGTAGTAACACTGAGCCCCGAGATGATTATCCCTTTTATACCATGGATATAATTTAACACATTTGGTACAAGAAATGTGTTAATTTGCAAAGTAGCTAGAAAGTTGCCTTGGTAACCAAACAGACTTAACCAAACCATCAGTCCTAGCTTGCTATTATAAAAATCTAATTCAAACATGCCAATGTTTTCAATTAGACTTTTGTTTTCAAAAGTAGCTCAAACATAGAACACGTAAGAATGAACTCTAGCCATTGAATTCTACCGTGCTGATATACCGTGTGTTATAGTACACGCTTCAGAATCCCCTTCAAGCCAATCAGAAACGAGTATCCAACAATGCCATGGTATAAATAACGTTATGGCATCTTATTGAGACTCAACTGTAGGCAGCATTGTTAGTTTTGTAACTAATATACACTGAGTGTACAAAACATTTGAAACACCTTCCTGATATTGAGTTGCTCCGTCTTTTTCCCTCAGGCCTGTGTAGCTCAGATGGGAGAGCAATGCACTTGCAACGCCAGGGTTGTGGGTTTGATTCCCACAGGGGACCAGTATAAACATGTACGCACTAACTAACTGCAAGTGGCTCTGGGTAAGCGTGTCTGCTAAGATGCAGAACAGCATCAATGTGTCAGAACATGGACTCTACAACGTGTTGAAAGTGTTCCGCTGGGATGCTGGCCCATGTCTTTGGGTGGTGGACCATTCTTGATAAACACGGGAAACTGTTGAGTGTGAAAAACCCAGCAGTGTTGCAGTTCATGACACAAACCTAACATACCTTGTTCAACGGCACTAAATGTTTTGTCTTGCCCATTCACCCTAAGAATGGCACACATACATAATCCATGCCTCAATTGTCTCAAAGCTTAAACATCCTTCTTTAACCTGTCTCCTCCCCTTCATCTACACTGATTGAAGTGGATTTAACAAGTGACATCAGTAAGGGATCATAGCTTTTACCTGGATTCACCTGGTCAGTCTATGTCATGGAGAGTGTTCCTAATGTTTAGTCCACTCAGTGTAGACTAGGATCAGGTCGATGTTTGCTTAATAAAGAGGCTGCAGCAGCCAGATGTCAAAGCCCTCCTGAACAGGGCTGTTACAGTACAGGGGTCTTTCTAAAGCAACAACATCCTTCCTCTCCCTCTGTGGTATTCAAAGCAGGGAGATTGACACAAGCCTTACCAAACTACCTTATTCAAGTAGAAACGGGCATCCCTAGAAAAATGTTTAACAAAATGGTGTCAGGTTGGCTTTGAGTGACCTGATAGCTGGTTTGGACACTAGTGATTATAGTGAGACACATTGAGCTAGAGAGTCATTGTGTGTGTATCAAATGACCAGGGCTCATAGGGTGACGAAAACTGTCTCCCTTCATAGAGCACTGTACAGGCGTCTCCCTTCATAGAGCACTGTACAGGCGTCTCCCTTCATTGAGCACTGTACCAGCGTCTTTGCTTGGGCCTCCGCTGTGCTTGCATGATTTTGGTTGTGCATGTAGATGAACCATTTAAATAATCCTCTTGTTAACACATGAATGGTGATGTTAGTAATTCTGATATTTAATAATCTACTGGGATACAATATGGATGTTGCCAAACTGGTAAATGTAGACATTATGAACAGTAATCCGACCAAGCGGAACTACATGTTAACTTTTTAGTATTTTCCTCCCAGATCAGCTTGACGATACTTCTACTCCAGTAAAAGGTCTGTTACTGTGTCAACTTCTACACTGTACTCAGCTGTCACAGAGATTTGATGTGTTGGTTTTCTATATACGTATTTATTAAACGCAGTTCCAGCTTTCTGTTCTGTTGTCTGTATAGTTCAGACTGCTCTTTACTTCTGGAACTCATACTTTGGACTGTTTTTTTTTAGTGTGTGGAAACTGAAATGGTTTAAGAGTTATTTTCCCGTTTCTCTGCATGCTGCATCTGATGCTGTGGGACTGTATGAAAATAACAAATAAATACACTTTGAAACATTGTAAGTATGGGCTTTGTGTGATCAGGTGTCTGATCTGGTGTGGTGGGGTGACTGTTTCAATATTTATTGACATTAACTCATATTTGCACATTGACATACAGTATGTGTGAGTATTAATCGTTGGGGGAGCCCCGGTGTACAAGAGGAAAAGTACATAGAGTGTCTAGTTTGAGAAACAGACGCCTCACAAGTCCTCAACTGGCAGCTTCATTAAATAGTACTCGTAGTACACCAGTGTCAACGTCAACAGTGAAGAGGCGACTCCGGGATGCTGGCCTTCTAGGCAGAGTTGTAAAGAAAAAGCCATATCTCAGACTGGCCAATAAAAAGAAAAGATTAAGATGGGCAAAAGAACACAGACACTGGACAGAGGAAGATTGGCTTTTTCTTTGCAACTGCCTAGAAGGCCTGCATCCCAGAGTCACCTCTTCACTGTTGACGTTGAGACTGGTGTTTTCCCCCACCAGCACTCACGGGGAGGAGGAACACGGGCGGGGCCAAAGGAAAGAAATAAACAAATGTCCTTCCTAAACAATAAGGGAACTAACTACCCAAAATCACAGAGGGTGACATTCGCCCCTAACCTAGTGTTTTTAACAGAGAATCGCCTACGGGTATAATGTAGACCCCAGGGCGTCGTACCTGTTTCTCCTCCCCTCAGAAATAATAAGGATAACATACAAATACAAACGTGGCAACAAAGTCTCTACTTCAAACGAAACAAAGCTTCCTCTCTCCCTCTGGATGCTTCCAAGCTGTATTTAAAAAGGGTGTGCGGTTAGGAACTGGCACGTCGCGGTAGTGGATTGGCTGATCAGTAGGCGGGAGCAGGAGGACAAGTTGACTATCATTAAAGGTTAAGACTGTTCTATTATCAAATCGATTTTCTAGGCTTAATGATTATGTGATTAAACTAATCATATAAAATTAATTAGTAGGAAGTCGGGGCACCACGGGAATGTGTTGTTTACAGAGTTATTAATTCCCAAAAATAACTCTTCAGATATTTTACATCTTATAACAGTGATGAATTCCATCAGTCTCATTCTGATTGTTGTAAAATCCTAGTCTGCACGAACCCAGCCTTTACGTTGAATCATCCATACACAAATTGGCTTAATTATTTATTTACTAGCTAATTAAACAATTACAGAATATATTCAATACATAACATTACACATTAAATAACGTCCCTAGTGGACTAAACAAACAATGACAGTCTGGTTATAACACAATAGATTCAGATAGGAAAGGAATTGGTTCTCTATCGAACATGGGAAGCTATGCTCACCTAAATACCAGATACATATGCACTTTCACAATTGCCCGTTCAGATAAAGGAATGTAACTCATATTTACGATTGAGCTGGTTTCGATAGCTGAGCTGGTCATGTGAGGCTCTGGTTTGTCCAGTCAAGGTCGCCACTGTCCTTTGTAGGGTCGTCTGGGTCGTCGTGGTGTAAGAAGTTCATCTCACTTTGCCGATGCTTCCACGTCGGTCAGTGTTCTTACTAGATTTGTGCACCTTTCCAAATGCAGACTGTTAGGCTGTAATTTAGGACTCAATAGTTCAGAGTTGTAGTTGAAATTCTGCATTTTAACGTGGGGAAGTAGTCCACCTCGTTCTTTGGAACTAATGTTAACGATCGTTACGGGGGGTTTTGTACTTGAGTAGAAAAGGCAGGTTGGTTCATAATTTCAAACCAATGTCTGTTCACTTAGGCGTGGCCACTGGCTGGGCCCAAGTTACCATAAAACAAAACATTTTCATTTTAGAATATTAAATCACATTGTTCTCGTTTCAAAAGTATTCTCATACTTGGTCAAACATTTTATACAATATTTCAGATGCAAGCCTCATAACTGAGGGACAGGTATAAACAGAGTTAGGTTAATGCCTCATAACTGAGGGACAGGTATAAACAGAGTTAGGGTAAAGCCTCATAACTGAGGGACAGGTATAAACAGAGTTAGGGTAATGCCTCATAACTGAGGGACAGGTATAATTAGAGTTAGGGTAATGCCTCATAACTGAGGGACAGGTATAAACAGAGTTAGGGTAATGCCTCATAACTGAGGGACAGGTATAAACAGAGTTAGGGTAATGCCTCATAACTGAGGGACAGGTAAAACAGAGTTAGGGTAATGCCTCAACTGAGGGACAGGTATAAACAGAGTTAGGGTAAAGCCTCATAACTGAGGGACAGGTATAAACAGAGTTAGGGAAAAGCCTCATAACTGAGGGACAGGTAAAACAGAGTTAGGGTAAAGCCTCATAACTGAGGGACAGGTATAAACAGAGTTACGGTAATGCCTCATAACTGAGGGACAGGTATAAACAGAGTTAGGGTAAAGCCTCATAACTGAGGGACAGGTATAAACAGAGTTAGGGTAATGCCTCATAACTGAGGGACAGGTATAAACAGAGTTAGGGTAAAGCCTCATAACTGAGGGACAGGTATAAACAGAGTTAGGGTAAAGCCTCATAACGAGGGACAGGTATAAACAGAGTTAGGGTAATGCCTCATAACTGAGGGACAGGTATAAACAGAGTTAGGGTAATGTGGCTGTGCTGTCCTTTATGAGGTCACCACGGTGACACAGAGTAGACAGGATCATAGCTGGCTTTTCCACTGACAGTCTCCACATTCTCAAAATGAGAAATATTGTTTAATAATTGTACCTATAATTGAGGTAGGAGTATCTGCAGGAGAGTCTCTTTGTCCTGTTCTGAGATTCTCTCCCCCATACTGCATGACCATGGGGGAGAGCGTCTCTGCCAGGAATTTATGACGTTGTTGTAAACATTATTAAAGTGACTAGTGTTCCATTTCTTAAAGTGTCCAGTGATTTCTAGTCTCTAATGTGGCCTGAGATAGAAGCTGTTTTTCATTCTCTTTGTCCCAGCTTTGATGCACCTGTACTGACCTCGCCTTCTGGATGATAGCTGGGTGAAAAGGCAGTGGCTTGGGTGGTTGATGTCCTTGATGATCTTTTTGGCCTTCCTGTGACATCGTTTGCTGTAGGTGTCCTGGAGGGCGGGTAGTTTGCCCCCGGTAATGCGTTAGGCAGACCGCACCACCCTCTGGAGAGCCTTGTGGTTGTGGGCGGTGCAGTTGCCATACTAGGCGGTGATACAGCCCGACAGGATGCTTTCATTTGTGCATCTGTATAAGTTTGTGAGGGTTTTAGGTGCCAAGCCAAATTTCTTTAGCCTCCTGAGGTTGAAGAGGCTCTGTTGCGCTTCTTCACCACACTGTCTGTGTGGATGGTTCATTTCAGTTCGTCAGTGATGTGTACGCCAATGAACTTTAAGCTTTCCACCTTCTCCGCTGCGGTCCCGTAGATGTGGATAGGGCCGTGCACCTTCTGCTGTTCCCTGAAGTCCACAATCATCTCCTTTGTTTTGTTGACATTGAGTGAGAGTTTATTTTCCTGGCACCACACTCCCAGAGTCTCGTCATTGTTGGTAATCAAGCCTACTACTGTTGTGTCGTCTGCAAACTTGATGATTGAGTTGGAGGTGTGCTTGGCCACGCAGTCATGGGTGAACAGGGAGTGCAGGAGGGGGCTGAGCACACACCCTTGTGGGGAACCAGTGTTGAGGATCAGCGAAGTGGAGATGCTGTTTCCTACCTTCACCACCTGGGGGCAGCCTGTCAGGAAGTCCAGGACCCAGTTGCACAGGGCCGGGTTCAGACCCAGGGCCTCGAGCTTGATGATGAGCCCCTCTCGACTCATTAAGTAGAAATCTTCATCTAAATTGAGGTTATGAACAAAAAAAGTTAAGATTAGAAAAAGTTATGAACTAAAAAAGTTAAGATTAATGCAAAAAAAACACACAAAATAGCAAAATTGATCAGGAGCCCGTAAAACAGCAGCTATCCATTGCAGTGCCATTCTTTCAAATGTGTTAATAAGGAAATTGTTTACAGTGTGTCCAGAAGCCTGATCCCAGATCTGTTTACAGTGTGTCCAGAAGCCTGGTCCCAGATCTGTTTACAGTGTGTCCAGAAGCCTGGTCCCAGATCTGTTTACAGTGTGTCCAGAAACCTGATCCCAGATCTGTTTACAGTGTGTCCAGAAGCCTGGTCCCAGATCTGTTTACAGTGTGTCCAGAAGCCTGATCCCAGATCTGTTTACAGTGTGTCCAGAAGCCTGATCCCAGATCTGTTTACAGTGTGTCCAGAAGCCTGATCCCAGATCTGTTTACAGTGTGTCCAGAAGCCTGGTCCCAGATCTGTTTGTACTAGTGAAATGGATGTCAGTGTGCTGCTAACAACCACAGCTTCCTCCACTGTCCCGGTCTCCATACCGGGCTCGAACCAGTGATCCTCTGCTAGCAAACACACGTGACCGCCTTCCTTGACAACTTATCAACCGATTGAGCTACACAAAAGGATCCAATTGGATAGGGGGCTAATAACAAGTGCTGTGGATCACTGCAGAAAACAGTGTCAGAGTCTCAAGTGATGAGAAATTATCTGTGCACATTGACAAATTACCTGAGACCAGGGCCCATATTCATAAAGCGACTCAGAGTTTGAGTGCTTTCCTTTCAGATAATAATGAATAATATTGTAAAAAAAAGGGGGGACTTGAACCTAGATCAGCTCTACTCTGAGATTCTATGTGACTATGGGCCCTGAAGAGGAGGAGACCTGGGTTCGAACCTGGTTGGTCACACGTATAGTATAGTATAGTATAGTATAGTATAGTATAGTATAGTATAGTATATATACCTTCAAATTCAAATCTGGACCTGGAAGCCAGTTCCACTGATTTCTTCTTAATTCTTCCCCTCTTATCAGGGACTACTTTAGTGGGTGAAACAGATGATCAGGTAGAACAGAACACCAGCAGAACTCCAGACCTCTGCTAGGATTAGACTACCCCTGTTATAGTAACTTTACCTCTGGTTGATGGAGTTGGGTCTGTAGAAGGTGGTCAGAGTGACAGTGAACTCATATTAGACCTGCTCTTTCACATCACCAACACATAGTACATCTGGGAGTGGTTTTGAAAGAGACATTCTTTAGTCCATCAGGAATCACTGAATAGTTTACGTATTATTATATCTAAAGCACAAAGATTTACCAAAGGTTTCCATAAAAATGTTGCCAATACAGTAGAAGTCTGTGTAATTATCTGAGAATTGCTGCCATCTGCTGATAAGACCTTGATACTGACGACAGTTTCTCCAACATTCAATGGAGAAGCTTTTCTTTAAAGCTGTTTGAAACTGTTCCAACATTTTTATTCTATGATGTCTGTAACCTTGGAAAGAAGCTCAAATGCTATTTAAAGGCTGATAAATCTTGTTTATTATGGCATTGCCACCTAAATTAATCACATTCTTCTAACTTTACTGTTAAAGTATCCGTCATAGCCCTTCACGATAGTTTCCTGCCCTCCAACACAGTAGAAATACAAACCATAATAATACGACGTCTGTGTGTTAAAACTGGTCTGTAGCGTCACATTATTGCACTAACTACAATAAACTATCCAAACAATTAGTAGTTAACGAAGTGTTGCTATGTAGTAATATGCAGTAATATGTAGTAATATGTAGTAATATGTAGGCCTCTGCTGTCCAACCCTTACCACTTAGGAGGTTCGATTACACTGAACTGGGGTGCACAGAGCTATGGCCTGACACACCTGGTTCCTCTCTAGGTTTCTTCCTAGGTTCTACCTTTCTAGGGAGTTGTTCCTAGCCACCGTGCTTCTACATCTGCATTGCTTGCTGTTTGGGGTTTTAGGCTGGGTTTCTGTATAGCACTTTGTGACATCGGCTTATGTAAAAAGGGCTTTATAAATACATTTGATTGATGATTTGATTGACGTGACCGGGCAAATCCGGCATATCGCCCTGCTCAAACCAAACAGTAATCTACGGCGCCGGGTCATATTGTCAACAAGGCAGCATGATGCATGCTTCAGAAACGGCCTAAAACATGTATTTTCTGTAAAATATATGTTTGAATTCTCAAACTAGTTTTCCTTTGGAAGGAAGATAAAGCACGTATTTTCTATCAAAGGCGTTTTTCATGTGGAAACAATAATTCCACTCATCCCACCCTATTATGTTCTGTCAACTTCCATGACCCCATAACCTGCATACAACACCCCACATATACTGTAGCCTACTGTAAGTCAGATATCCTGAAAGTCGTCTTGTTACAGTGCGATGGGCAGAGGCCGGTGAGGGGGAGGGAGGGAGAGAGAGAGAGAGTAGCCATACAGACTCACACTACAGTCGTGGCCAAAAGGTTTGAGAATGATACAAGTATTGGTCTCCACAAAGTTTGCTGCTTCGGTGTTCTTAGATCTTTATGTCAGTAGTTACTATGGTACACTAAAGTATAATTACAAGTATTCCATAAGTGTCAAAGGCTTTCATGGACAATGACATTCAGTTTATGCAAAGAGTCAATATTTGCAGTGTTGACCCTTCTTTTTCAAGACCTCTGCAATCCGCCCTGGCATGATGTCAATTAACTTCTGGGCCACATCCTGACTGATGGCAGGCCATTCTTGCATAATCAATGCTTGGAGTTTGTCAGAAGTTGTGGGTTTTTGTTTGTCTACCCGCCTCTTGAGGATCGACCACAAGTTCTCAATGGGATTAAGGTCTGGGGAGTTTCCTGGCCATGGACCCAAAATGTTGATGTTTTGTTCCCGAGCCACTTAGTTATCACTTTTGCCTTACGGCAAGGTGCTCCATCATGCTGGAAAAGGCATTGGTCGTCACCAAACTGTTCTTGGATGGTTGGGAGAAGTTGCTCTCTGAGGATGTGTTGGTAGGTAGTAGAGGGGGTCAGATAATAACCATGAAAGTTAAAATAGAGGGGATCAGATAATTAACCATGAAGGTTATAGAAGAGGGTGCAACACTTCTAGATTCTAATGTCATATGGCTTTTCATTCATAGTACGGATGTCTAAACAAATTCACTGTAAATGGTGTGCAATGTAGTGGAAAATATCTATATTCAGTGGCAGGACCCAAATCGACAATTCAGCAGTGGCATAGTGTAAATTAGCAGGTGCATATATTATAGTGGTGAGTCACCACAAAAGTATGTGTTGATTGGGCAATGCAATTTTGGGTCAGTACATTCCTGACTTGTCTCAACACATTTGTCAAAGTTGAGTAAACTAGAAATCATGTTGCAGCTGATTGCCTTGATTTTTTAAGTTGCCTCATTAAACAAATATATACATTTAAAGTGGACACACATCAACAGAAGTAGCAGGTGTAATAATCTGAGTTAGCTGTAAACTTCAGTGCATATGTGAAATGTAGGGCTGCTAATTAGAATTTCCTGACTTTTTTGGCTATTGCCAACACCAACTATGTTTTTTTTGTTGTATTTAATATATACACAAAGTTGCAAATGTGCAGTTCTAGGACATTATTGCAAAGTGCATAGTCTGAAAATATATAGGGCAGAAAAAAGATCTGGCAAAATGTTCTGAGTAAGTATCCTAGATAGGCAGTATTGAGAAATGGTATTAAACACTTTCCCAATGATTGAATCCTACTGATTGAAAATATAACCTGGACCTTCTCTGTATGTTTTTCTGCTGTGAACAGTGATCCTGGGTCTAGACAGCACTGTGGACAGAACAGTGATCCTGGGTCTAGACAGCACTGTGGACAGAACAGTGATCCTGGGTCTAGACAGCACTGTGGACAGAACAGTGATCCTGGGTCTAGACAGCACTGTGGACAGAACAGTGATCCTGGGTCTAGACAGCACTGTGGACAGAACAGTGATCCTGGGTCTAGACAGCACTGTGGACAGAACAGTGATCCTGGGTCTAGACAGCACTGTGGACAGAACAGTGATCCTGGGTCTAGACAGCACTGTGGACAGAACAGTGATCCTGGGTCTAGACAGCACTGTGGACAGAACAGTCATCCTGGGTCTGAACAGCACTCTGTCCACCTTGTATTTCTCCATAGACAACATGCGTAGCTACTAGCACCAGATGACAAAGGCTTAGTCAGATAATCCTCTTGTCAGCCATCTGCCCATGGCCGCCCCACACTGGCCCTCTGAAATTAAACCTCAAAACCAGGGCACTAGCAACAGCTGCTAACATCTGTAACTAGCCAGGTGCTTTATTAGAAAAACACATAGGCCTACATGTGCAGCACTATTTTAAATCACAGTAAATACTATTTATCATGAAATGTACATTATGGTAGGATTCTACATAATATGTTTGATATTTGTACATATAGAAATGGTAGGCTTGGGCCTCCCGAGTGGTGCAGTGGTCTAAGGCACTGCATCGCAGTGCAAGCTGCATTACTACAGATGCAGGTTTGAGCCCCGTCTGTGTCGCAGCCGGCCGCGACCGGGAGACCCATGAGGCGGCGCACGGGAGGGTTTGGCCGGCCGGGTTGTCCTTGTCCCATCGCGCTCTAGCATCTCCTGTGGCGGGCCGGGCGCATGCACGTTGACTCAGTCACCAGGTGGACGGTGGTTCCTCTGAGGTTAAGTGTTCATTGTGTCAAGAAGCAGTGCAGCTTGGTGGGTTGTGTTTCGGAGGGCGCACGGCTCTCAACGTTCACCTCTCCCGAGTCCGTACAGGAGTTGTAGCGATGGGACAAGACTGTAACTACCAATTGGGGAGAAAATGGGAAAGAAAAGAAATGGTAGGTTTACAGATGGTTGGAAAAAAAGTGCAATGCTAGATGAGTGTTTCCTGAAGATTGCTGTGGATATCTGTTGCGTTAATCTGTTATTATGTTCCGATAGGTTCACTAGTAGTGGGGGCCAATGTCTTTACTTGAATCCCAATCAATACATGGCATACAATACTGTTAGTTTGTATTCTTGGAACATCAAAACATCTGCATACAGTAGTTTATATTGTTGCTCTGTGTCCATTAAGTGGAGGTGGACATACAAAAGGATGGTATAGCCCGGTCAGGATCAGTGGGGTCTCTAGTGTCAGGACTGTTCGGTCTACCCTGCCTTGTACTTGTCATCGTTGTGTGTGTAGAAACAGCACTCTCACTGACCTGGCCCACAGGGCTTTCTGTCTCTGTCTGCCTGTCTGCTTGCCTGTCTGCTTGCCTGTCTGTCTGTCTGTCTGTCTGTCTGTCTGTCTGTCTGTCTGTCTGTCTGTCTGTCTGTCTGTCTGTCTGTCTGTCTGTCTGTCTGTCTGTCTGTCTCTCTGTCTCTCTGTCAGTCAAGTCAGGGTGGATAGGCCTATACAACCTTTTAAAGGATCATCCTGTGTTCTGTAAATCACCCTAGTAATAGACTAATGAGTTCAGTAGATCACCCTAGTAATAGACTAATGAGTTCAGTAGATCACCCTAGTAATAGACTAATGAGTTCAGTAGATCACCCTAGTAATAGACTAATGTGTTCAGTAGATCACCCTAGTAATAGACTAATGAGTTCAGTAGATCACCCTAGTAATAGACTAATGAGTTCAGTAGATCACCCTAGTAATAGACTAATGTGTTCAGTAGATCACCCTAGTAATAGACTAATGAGTTCAGTAGATCACCCTAGTAATAGACTAATGAGTTCAGTAGATCACCCTAGTAATAGACTAATGAGTTCAGTAGATCACCCTAGTAATAGACTAATGTGTTCAGTAGATCACCCTAGTAATAGACTAATGAGTTCAGTAGATCACCCTAGTAATAGACTAATGTGTTCAGTAGATCAGTATAAAAGATGTAAGA
Source organism: Thymallus thymallus (assembly GCA_023634145.1). Classification (NCBI taxonomy): domain Eukaryota; kingdom Metazoa; phylum Chordata; class Actinopteri; order Salmoniformes; family Salmonidae; genus Thymallus; species Thymallus thymallus. The sequence continues at coordinate 33,990,296 of CM042387.1, read as the reverse complement.
CTTTTGCAAGCCATTTCTTTATGATCAATACATTGCAATTCAATTATTTTGAATGACATCTTGCCATATTAACATACACTACATGACCAAAAGTATGTGGACACCTGCTCTTATTACAAAATAATAGGCATTAAAATGGAGTTGGTCACCTTTTGTCAATGCAACAGGTTCCACTCTTCTAGGAAGGCTTTCCACTGGATGCTGCAGGGACTGGCTTCCATTCAGCCACAAGAGCATTAGTGAGGTCGACCACTGATGTTGGGCGATTAGGACTGGCTCTTAGTCGGCGTTCCAATTCATCCCAAATGTGTTCTATGGGGTTGAGGTCGGGGCTCTGTGCAGGTCAGTCAAGTTCTTCCAAAACAATCTCGACAAACCATTTCTGTATGGACCTCGCTTTGTGCACGGGGGTATTGTCAGGCTGATATAGGAAAGGGCCTTCCCCAAACCATTGCCACAACCATGGAAAACAGATCCAGACCATTATTCCTCCTCCACCAAACTTTACAGTTGACACTATGCATTTGGGCAGTGTGTGCGGCTGCTTGGCCATGGAAACCCATTTCATGAATCTCCCGACTAACAGTTACATACACACACACACACATACACACACACACATACACACACACACACACACACACACACACACACCACACACACACACACACACACACCATACACACACACACACACACACACACACACACACACACACACACACACACACACACACACACACACACACACACACACACACACACACACACACACACACACACACACACACACACACACACACACACACACACACCACACACACACAGACTCTCTCTCGGTCTCTCACCTCCTCCTCCCTCTCTCTCCGCCTCCCTCTCTCTCTCTGATCCTCTAATTTTCTCTCTCTCTTTCTTTCTCCCTCCCTCCTCTCTCTCTCCTTCTCCTTCTCTCTGTCTCTCTGTCTGTCTCTCTCTCGGTCTCCCCCCCCCCTCTCTCTCTCCTTCTCTCTCTCTCTCTCCCCCTCTCTCTCTCCTTCTCTCTCTCTCTCTGATTCTCTCAGTAGTGCACAATATAGAAAAGGGTAACATACAGCCAGATTCCTGCTCTAGTTCTCCTCTTACTGTCATGGCAACCACTCCTTATGCTTTGTGATAGGCCTTGAGCCTGTGTCCTAAACATGTGTGTAACCCTAACCTTTAAACACTTAACTGATACTAAGGGATTGATATTTCCAGCCATGACTATGGTACCAGAACACGTGATGTGTTTCACCCTAAACGTGTTTTATCTACATTTCATAAAGGTTTCTTTTTTTAATCCCACTAAAACAGTATGTCGACAGTATGTCACATTACGTAACCCCATTTTGTCATAATCCCCTATTCAGCGAATCATTATCATTACGTCAATGTTCCCAGAAAACAGGATTTTAGCAGATTTATTGTCTGCATTTTTTACATGACATAATAATTGACACTATCCATTGCCAGTTTTCCCCTCAGACCATAGGCTAAATTATGGTTACTGTTGTCAGTATTCTGAGGTCAGAGATCCTGCTATTTGCCATGAATGTTGTAATCGATGGCAGCCTCATGTAGGTGTGTGTTTTCTCTGATAGGTGATTGGTGGGGCCTGGTCGTGTACTCAGAGTGGTGCCCCAGATGGTCCTCAATGAAGCACAGGTCACCTTAATCGTTGAAGACTCTGCTGCCTTCGACTACGAAAAAGGCAAATCCTTAACATACAAGGTACTTCAGACCGTCTTCAGCTGCACTTATGACAAACTGGAATAACTCATATTTGATCCTTGGAGGGTAAAATGGATTTGGTTATAAAACAGTACAGAAATTACAGGTATTTATACAGTAAGAAATTACAATGGTAATTATACAGTAATAATATATGAGTTACTTAATACAATATAATAATAATTTAGCAGACTTTTATCCAATGTAATTTACAGTAATGCTTGCATATGTTTTGTAAGTTTGGTCCCAGAGGGAATCCAACCCACAGCCTCCAACCCTCAACTATTTCCTCCACGACAGTTACTAGCGGTGGAGATTGACACCCCTGAGAGGTTCAGTGCGATGGTTGATATTGTGATTAATCTTTTGGACACCAACGACAACATTCCCAGGTTCACCTCAGAGTATTACATCGCACGTATCCCGGAAAACTCCCCCGGAGGCTCCAACGTAGTGTCGGTCACCGTGAGTACATCTGGATTATTCAACTCTACTCAAACACCACTGCCTGCAAAATAGGATTACGTAATCTTCCAACAATATTCCACCTATAAATGGATATTAATGGTTAAGGTTAATTGGAAGCTGAAAGGAAGCAGGGATTTTCAGCTTGTAGGATTTCCACAAAATGTGATATTTTGCCAGGAGAGAGAGGTAACATTTACTTCACTCAATGTTGATATTAATCGGTAGTGATATCCTACTTTCTCAACTAGCTATCTTAAGAGGAATGCACTAACTGTAAGTCGCTCTAGATAATAGAGTCTGCTAAATGACTGTAAACATAAACTATGTAGCCAGATTCATGCCAAAAAAAATACAAATAAAAGTATTTAAACAACAATGATAACAATGTTGAAATAAAGTGAATATTGGACTATTATTTATTTTTGGCATGAATCTGCTTCCATACCAGTATTATTATTTATACTGGTATATTACTAGTAGTAAATGTTCAGCAGGCATTAGAGTTGGTGAGATGGAAACAATCCTTTAGGGTTAATCATATTGGCCTTTACCCTGTGATGTCCCTGTGTGGCTGTGTGCTATTCACCCCAGGGAGCGGGATAGAGCCTAGTAAACTGCCCCTGCCGGGGTGAAATCGCCCACATCCTCCCCAGTGGGTTGTCCTCAGACTACTCCAATCAGCTAATGGATAGTCAATGTACTCCCTACTCAACAATATTGTCCACAAAAAAAAGCTATTAATAATATCAATATTAATATGGACATTGTTGTTATTAATAATAATATAATTAAATGCATACCATAAAATGGTTATATAGAAATTATGGATAAATCAAATATTTGATAAGCGTTGAATTCCGGTATGATTACATTATTTTTGAAGAGCCCGGAAATGCTTGTGAGTTTGATGTTTATAAGTACCAACGTTCTAACTCTGTTCCAGTATTCTAACCTCTACTGTATACTCTGTGTTCTGTTCCAGTATTCTAACCTCTACTGTATCCTCTATGTTCTGTTCCAGTATTCTAACCTCTACTGTATCCTCTATGTTCTGTTCCAGTATTCTAACTTCTACTGTATTCTCTATGTTCTGTTCCAGTATTCTAACTTCTACTGTATTCTCTATGTTCTGTTCCAGTATTCTAACTTCTACTGTATTCTCTATGTTCTGTTCCAGTATTCTAACCTCTACTGTATACTCTATGTTCTGTTCCAGTATTCTAACCTCTACTGTATTCTCTATGTTCTGTTCCAGTATTCTAACCTCTACTGTATCCTCTATGTTCTGTTCCAGTATTCTAACCTGTACTGTATCCTCTATGTTCTGTTCCAGTATTCTAACTTCAACTGTATACTCTATGTTCTGTTCCAGTATTCTAACTTCAACTGTATCCTCTATGTTGTGTTCCAGTATTCTACCTTCTACTGTATCCTCTATGTTCTGTTCCAGTATTCTAACTTCTACTGTATCCTCTATGTTCTGTTCCAGTATTCTAACTTTTACTGTATCCTCTATGTTCTGTTCCAGTATTCTAACTTCTACTGTATCCTCTATGTTCTGTTCCAGTATTCTAACTTCTACTGTATCCTCTATGTTGTGTTCCAGTATTCTAACTTCTACTGTATCCTCTATGTTCTGTTCCAGTATTCTACCAGTATTCTAACTTCTACTGTATCCTCTATGTTCTGTTCCAGTATTCTACCAGTATTCTAACTTCTACTGTATCCTCTATGTTCTGTTCCATTATTCTACCAGCATTCTAACTTCTACTGTATCCTCTATGTTCTGTTCCAGTATTCTAACTTCTACTGTATTCTCTATGTTCTGTTCCAGTATTCTAACTTCTACTGTATTCTCTATGTTCTGTTCCAGTATTCTAACTTCTACTGTATTCTCTATGTTCTGTTCCAGTATTCTAACCTCTACTGTATACTCTATGTTCTGTTCCAGTATTCTAACCTCTACTGTATTCTCTATGTTCTGTTCCAGTATTCTAACCTCTACTGTATCCTCTATGTTCTGTTCCAGTATTCTAACCTGTACTGTATCCTCTATGTTCTGTTCCAGTATTCTAACTTCAACTGTATACTCTATGTTCTGTTCCAGTATTCTAACTTCAACTGTATCCTCTATGTTGTGTTCCAGTATTCTACCTTCTACTGTATCCTCTATGTTCTGTTCCAGTATTCTAACTTCTACTGTATCCTCTATGTTCTGTTCCAGTATTCTAACTTTTACTGTATCCTCTATGTTCTGTTCCAGTATTCTAACTTCTACTGTATCCTCTATGTTCTGTTCCAGTATTCTAACTTCTACTGTATCCTCTATGTTGTGTTCCAGTATTCTAACTTCTACTGTATCCTCTATGTTCTGTTCCAGTATTCTACCAGTATTCTAACTTCTACTGTATCCTCTATGTTCTGTTCCAGTATTCTACCAGTATTCTAACTTCTACTGTATCCTCTATGTTCTGTTCCATTATTCTACCAGCATTCTAACTTCTACTGTATCCTCTATGTTCTATTCCAGTATTCTAACTTCTACTGTGTCCTCTATGTTCTATTCCAGTATTCTAACTTCTACTGTGTCCTCTATGTTCTGTTCCAGTATTCTAACTTCTACTGTATCCTCTATGTTCTGTTCCAGTATTCTAACCTCTACTGTATCCTCTATGTTGTGTTCCAGTATTCTAACTTCTACTGTATCCTCTATGTTCTGTTCCAGTATTCTACCAGCATTCTAACTTCTACTGTATCCTCTATGTTCTATTCCAGTATTCTAACTTCTACTGTATCCTCTATGTTCTGTTCCAGTATTCTAACTTCTACTGTATCCTCTATGTTCTGTTCCAGTATTCTAACCTCTACTGTATCCTCTATGTTGTGTTCCAGTATTCTAACTTCTACTGTATCCTCTATGTTCTATTCCAGTATTCTAACCTCTACTGTATTCTCTATGTTCTGTTCCAGTATTCTAACTTCTACTGTGTCCTCTATATTCTGTTGCAGTATTCTACCAGCATTCTAACTTCAACTGTATCCTCTATGTTCTGTTCCAGTATTCTAACTTCTACTGTATCCTCTATGTTCTGTTCCAGTATTCTACCAGCATTCTAACTTCAACTGTATCCTCTATGTTCTGTTCCAGTATTCTAACTTCAACTGTATCCTCTTTGTTCCATTCCAGTATTCTAACTTCTACGGTATCCTCTATGTTCTGTTCCAGTATTCAACCAGCATTCTAACTTCTACTGTATCCTCTATGTTCCGTTCCAGTATTCTACCAGTATTCTAACTTCTACTGTATCCTCTTTGTTCCATTCCAGTATTCTAACTTCTACTGTATCCTCTATGTTCTGTTCCAGTATTCAACCAGTATTCTAACTTCTACTGTATCCTCTATGTTCCGTTCCAGTATTCTAACTTCTACTGTATCCTCTATGTTCCGTTCCAGTATTCTACCAGTATTCTAACTTCTACTGTATCCTCTATGTTCCGTTCCAGTATTCTACCAGTATTCTAACTTCTACTGTATACTCTATGTTCCGTTCCAGTATTGTACCAGTATTCTAACCTCTACTGTATCCTCTATGTTCTATTCCAGTATTCTAACTTCTACTGTGTCCTCTATGTTATGTTCCAGTATTCTAACTTCAACTGTATCCTCTATGTTGTGTTCCAGTATTCTACCTTCTACTGTATCCTCTATGTTCTGTTCCAGTATTCTAACTTCTACTGTATCCTCTATGTTCTGTTCCAGTATTCTAACTTTTACTGTATCCTCTATGTTCTGTTCCAGTATTCTAACTTCTACTGTATCCTCTATGTTCTGTTCCAGTATTCTAACTTCTACTGTATCCTCTATGTTGTGTTCCAGTATTCTAACTTCTACTGTATCCTCTATGTTCTGTTCCAGTATTCTACCAGTATTCTAACTTCTACTGTATCCTCTATGTTCTGTTCCAGTATTCTACCAGTATTCTAACTTCTACTGTATCCTCTATGTTCTGTTCCATTATTCTACCAGCATTCTAACTTCTACTGTATCCTCTATGTTCTATTCCAGTATTCTAACTTCTACTGTGTCCTCTATGTTCTATTCCAGTATTCTAACTTCTACTGTGTCCTCTATGTTCTGTTCCAGTATTCTAACTTCTACTGTATCCTCTATGTTCTGTTCCAGTATTCTAACCTCTACTGTATCCTCTATGTTGTGTTCCAGTATTCTAACTTCTACTGTATCCTCTATGTTCTGTTCCAGTATTCTACCAGCATTCTAACTTCTACTGTATCCTCTATGTTCTATTCCAGTATTCTAACTTCTACTGTATCCTCTATGTTCTGTTCCAGTATTCTAACTTCTACTGTATCCTCTATGTTCTGTTCCAGTATTCTAACCTCTACTGTATCCTCTATGTTGTGTTCCAGTATTCTAACTTCTACTGTATCCTCTATGTTCTATTCCAGTATTCTAACCTCTACTGTATTCTCTATGTTCTGTTCCAGTATTCTAACTTCTACTGTGTCCTCTATATTCTGTTGCAGTATTCTACCAGCATTCTAACTTCAACTGTATCCTCTATGTTCTGTTCCAGTATTCTAACTTCTACTGTATCCTCTATGTTCTGTTCCAGTATTCTACCAGCATTCTAACTTCAACTGTATCCTCTATGTTCTGTTCCAGTATTCTAACTTCAACTGTATCCTCTTTGTTCCATTCCAGTATTCTAACTTCTACGGTATCCTCTATGTTCTGTTCCAGTATTCAACCAGCATTCTAACTTCTACTGTATCCTCTATGTTCCGTTCCAGTATTCTACCAGTATTCTAACTTCTACTGTATCCTCTTTGTTCCATTCCAGTATTCTAACTTCTACTGTATCCTCTATGTTCTGTTCCAGTATTCAACCAGTATTCTAACTTCTACTGTATCCTCTATGTTCCGTTCCAGTATTCTAACTTCTACTGTATCCTCTATGTTCCGTTCCAGTATTCTACCAGTATTCTAACTTCTACTGTATCCTCTATGTTCCGTTCCAGTATTCTACCAGTATTCTAACTTCTACTGTATACTCTATGTTCCGTTCCAGTATTGTACCAGTATTCTAACCTCTACTGTATCCTCTATGTTCTATTCCAGTATTCTAACTTCTACTGTGTCCTCTATGTTCTGATCCAGTATTCTAACTTCTACTGTATCCTCTATGTTCTGTTCCAGTATTCTAACCTCTACTGTATCCTCTATGTTGTGTTCCAGTATTCTAACTTCTACTGTATCCTCTATGTTCTATTCCAGTATTCTAACCTCTACTGTATCCTCTATGTTCTGTTCCAGTATTCTACCAGCATTCTAACTTCTACTGTATCCTCTATGTTCTATTCCAGTATTCTAACTTCTACTGTATCCTCTATGTTCTGTTCCAGTATTCTAACTTCTACTGTATCCTCTATGTTCTGTTCCAGTATTCTAACCTCTACTGTATCCTCTATGTTGTGTTCCAGTATTCTAACTTCTACTGTATCCTCTATGTTCTATTCCAGTATTCTAACCTCTACTGTATTCTCTATGTTCTGTTCCAGTATTCTAACTTCTACTGTGTCCTCTATATTCTGTTGCAGTATTCTACCAGCATTCTAACTTCAACTGTATCCTCTATGTTCTGTTCCAGTATTCTAACTTCTACTGTATCCTCTATGTTCTGTTCCAGTATTCTACCAGCATTCTAACTTCAACTGTATCCTCTATGTTCTGTTCCAGTATTCTAACTTCAACTGTATCCTCTTTGTTCCATTCCAGTATTCTAACTTCTACGGTATCCTCTATGTTCTGTTCCAGTATTCAACCAGCATTCTAACTTCTACTGTATCCTCTATGTTCCGTTCCAGTATTCTACCAGTATTCTAACTTCTACTGTATCCTCTTTGTTCCATTCCAGTATTCTAACTTCTACTGTATCCTCTATGTTCTGTTCCAGTATTCAACCAGTATTCTAACTTCTACTGTATCCTCTATGTTCCGTTCCAGTATTCTAACTTCTACTGTATCCTCTATGTTCCGTTCCAGTATTCTACCAGTATTCTAACTTCTACTGTATCCTCTATGTTCCGTTCCAGTATTCTACCAGTATTCTAACTTCTACTGTATACTCTATGTTCCGTTCCAGTATTCTACCAGTATTCTAACCTCTACTGTATCCTCTATGTTCTATTCCAGTATTCTAACTTCTACTGTGTCCTCTATGTTCTGTTCCAGTATTCTAACTTCTACTGTATCCTCTATGTTCTGTTCCAGTATTCTAACCTCTACTGTATCCTCTATGTTGTGTTCCAGTATTCTAACTTCTACTGTATCCTCTATGTTCTATTCCAGTATTCTAACCTCTACTGTATTCTCTATGTTCTGTTCCAGTATTCTAACTTCTACTGTGTCCTCTATATTCTGTTGCAGTATTCTACCAGCATTCTAACTTCAACTGTATCCTCTATGTTCTGTTCCAGTATTCTAACTTCTACTGTATCCTCTATGTTCTGTTCCAGTATTCTACCAGCATTCTAACTTCAACTGTATCCTCTATGTTCTGTTCCAGTATTCAACCAGCATTCTAACTTCTACTGTATCCTCTATGTTCTGTTCCAGTATTCAACCAGCATTCTAACTTCTACTGTATCCTCTATGTTCCGTTCCAGTATTCTACCAGTATTCTAACTTCTACTGTATCCTCTTTGTTCCATTCCAGTATTCTAACTTCTACTGTATCCTCTATGTTCTGTTCCAGTATTCAACCAGTATTCTAACTTCTACTGTATCCTCTATGTTCCGTTCCAGTATTCTAACTTCTACTGTATCCTCTATGTTCCGTTCCAGTATTCTACCAGTATTCTAACTTCTACTGTATACTCTATGTTCCGTTCCAGTATTCAACCAGTATTCTAACTTCTACTGTATCCTCTATGTTCCGTTCCAGTATTCTACCAGTATTCTAAATTCTACTGTATCCTCTATGTTCTGTTCCAGTATTCTAACCTCTACTGTATCCTCTATGTTCTATTCCAGTATTCTAACCTCTACTGTATCCTCTATGTTCTGTTCCAGTATTCTAACTTCTACTGTATCTTCTATGTTCTGTTGCAGTATTCTACCAGCATTCTAACTTCAACTGTATCCTCTATGTTCTGTTCCAGTATTCTAACTTCTACTGTATCCTCTATGTTCTGTTCCAGTATTCTACCAGCATTCTAACTTCAACTGTATCCTCTATGTTCCGTTCCAGTATTCTACCAGTATTCTAACTTCTACTGTATCCTCTATGTTCCGTTCCAGTATTCTACCAGTATTCTAACTTCTACTGTATACTCTATGTTCCGTTCCAGTATTCTACCAGTATTCTAACCTCTACTGTATCCTCTATGTTCTGTTCCAGCATTCTAACTTCTACTGTATACTCTATGTTCTGTTCCAGTATTCTAACTTCTACTGTATCCTCTTTGTTCCATTCCAGTATTCTAACTTCTACGGAACCCTCTATGTTCTGTTCCAGTATTCAACCAGTATTCTAACTTCTACTGTATCCTCTATGTTCCGTTCCAGTATTCTACCAGTATTCTAACTTCTACTGTATCCTCTATGTTCCGTTCCAGTATTCTACCAGTATTCTAACTTCTACTGTATCCTCTATGTTCCGTTCCAGTATTCTTCCAGTATTCTAACTTCTACTGTATCCTCTATGTTCTGTTCCAGTATTCAACCAGTATTCTAACTTCTACTGTATCCTCTATGTTCCATTCCAGTATTCTAACCTCTACTGTATCCTCTATGTTCTGTTCCAGTATTCTACCAGCATTCTAACTCCTACTGTATCCTCTATGTTCTATTCCAGTATTCTAACTTCTACTGTATCCTCTATGTTCCGTACCAGTATTCTAACTTCTACTGTATCCTCTATGTTCCGTTCCAGTATTCTAACCTCTACTGTATCCTCTATGTTCCGTTCCAGTATTCTAACTTCTACTGTATCCTCTATGTTCTGTTCCAGTATTCTACCAGCATTCTAACTTCTACTGTATACTCTATGTTCTGTTCCAGTATTCTAACTTCTACTGTATCCTCTATGTTCCGTTCCAGTATTCTACCAGTATTCTAACTTCTACTGTATCCTCTATGTTCCGTTCCAGTATTCTTCCAGTATTCTAACTTCTACTGTATCCTCTATGTTCTGTTCCAGTATTCAACCAGTATTCTAACTTCTACTGTATCCTCTATGTTCCATTCCAGTATTCTAACCTCTACTGTATCCTCTATGTTCTGTTCCAGTATTCTACCAGCATTCTAACTCCTACTGTATCCTCTATGTTCTATTCCAGTATTCTAACTTCTACTGTATCCTCTATGTTCCGTACCAGTATTCTAACTTCTACTGTATCCTCTATGTTCCGTTCCAGTATTCTACCAGCATTCTAACATCTACTGTATCCTCTATGTTCCGTTCCAGTATTCTACCAGCATTCTAACTTCTACTGTATACTCTATGTTCTGTTCCAGTATTCTAACTTCTACTGTATCCTCTATGTTCTGTTCCAGTATTCTAACTTCTACTGTATCCTCTATGTTCCATTCCAGGGTTCTACCAGTATTCTAACTTCTGTCCTCTAGTCTACTCTATGTTCCATTCCAGGGTTCTACCAGTATTCTAACTTCTGTCCTCTAGTCTACTCTATGTTCCATTCCAGGGTTCTAACTCCCTTTCTCTCGGTTGCATTCCAGGCCAATGATCCAGACTCTGGCCTTTGGGATGAAGTCAAGTACTCCATCTATGGATCCAGATCTGATTTGTAAGTACAGTAGTCCTGCCAATACCAATGATTGTTGGACATGATTATCTGTGTAAAATCACTTCCTTGGTTGATATGGAGCCAGTTGAACAGACCAAAATGGGCAGAAATGCTCACTTATACAGTATCATTATTTGTAATGTTTGGTTATGCGTTGGGACAGACACGTCTTTATATTGGGTCATTACATATCATCCTGATTTTACCCATAAGTGTGTGTACATTACTGTATTTATACGTGGGATATTGTTTTTCAATAGGAAAAGTTCCAAAATAACTGGAGTGTGTTTTGAAACAATCTCTCAACTTAGATTCTTCCCCTTTGATTGAAAGATTGGAGCAGCCAGTATCCAGTATATTGGTTTGGCTCAGCTGGTAGATGGTAGCTCCTCTCCTCTCTCCTGTAACAGCTTACTCTAAGATGGCAGCAAGATAGTTAATCTCGTTATTGGATTGTAGGGTAAGACATTTTATGCCAGGCCTGGATGCCTTGTGTAGAGAGGGCCAATTAACATGCAGTGTGACAGCTGGAGCTCTGCTGTGGAAAGCAAGGCAGGCAGGTTGCAACACAGGCAGGACATTGAAAAAAGAAGCATACATTTATCTTCCAGTTTTTCTTGCTGTCTTGACACGGGAAGTCAAATTATAATTGTGTGAAAGTTAACAAGTTGCTTTGTATTTGTTCATTTTCACAGGGAATACATTGTAACAAGAAAATGATGGCTGAATATGTGCCACTTCAACAATACTGGACAAACAAAATGTGAACTGGACCAAAAATAACTTTGTGATAATTCAGAAAACTATATCCAGCATCTGGACCACATGACTTCTTGATATGTTTTAGTGCACAGCACATACAGAGCATAACATTGACCGTTACATAACTGCCCTCTGTGACAGTGACAGGGTTGAACACAGGAAAGGAGGAGGTCGAACACACAATGAAAAGAAGAACGAGCGACGTAGAGAACGGACCATTTAATAACACACTGAAACAATGACTGAGACGCAGCTCAGAACATGACTCCACCCGCACCACTGAGGGAGGGGGACATACTGTATATAGGGAGCGCTAACAAGCAAGTGGAAGCAGGTGTGTGTGGAATCTGGGGATGGGCATCAGGTGTGGGAAAGTGAGGTAGAAGGCACAAGCGTTACACCAATATACTGCCATACTGTAAATATACTACCAATATACCCCTAAAATACTGCCAATATACTGCTAATATACTGCCAATATGCTGCTAAAATACTGCCAATATAATGCAAACATACAGCCAATATACAGCCAATATACTACTAATATACTGTCAATGTACTGCTTATGCACTCTCTGTTTTGTATTCCAGGTTTCTCATCCACCCGTCCTCAGGCATCATCTACACCCAGGCCTGGGCCACTCTGGATGCTGAGGTCAAGTCCAAGTACAACTTCCACGTGAAGGCAGAGGTCACAGAGGGCAAGTACAGCCTGGTGGAGGTGTTTGTCACTGTCCTGGACATCAACGACCATGTTCCAGAGTTCCATGCCAGCCTTGTGGAGGGTACCATGGTCATCAGTGCACCTGTTAGGGTAGAGGTATGTACAGTACATCTGTTAGGGTAGAGGTATGTACAGTACATCTGTTAGGGTAGAGGTATGTACAGTACATCTGTTAGGGTAGAGGTATGTACAGTACATCTGTTAGGGTAGAGGTATGTACAGTACATCTGTTAGGGTAGAGGTATGTACAGTACATCTGTTAGGGTAGAGGTATGTACAGTACATCTGGACCACACAACTTCTTCACATGTTTTTCCATGAGTTTCAATCCAAGATTAAACTGTAGCGCACAGTACATACAGTGCATAACATTGACTTTTACATAACTGCAAATTTACTGCCAATATACTGCCATACTATCAATATGCTGCCAATATACTCATAAAATACTGCCAATATACTGCTAACACCTATTAGGGTAGAGATATGTACAGGAGCCATAAGATAAGTTGAGAGTAGCCTCCTGAGAGGCGCAGCGGTCTAAGGCACTGCATCGCAGGGCTAGAGGCCTTACTACAGACCTGGGTTCTATCCCGGGTTGTATGTCAACCGGCTGTGATCGGGAGTCCCATAGGTTTGGTGGGTCACGTTTCGCTGGATAATGCTGCCACGTCGCATCATTATCAGACAGAGACCGCCAAGGGGCCGCAAGCCGTGGACGTTTAAAGTACCGTTCTGTGGCGGTGGAAATGACTCGTCGAACAAGTTCATCGTAGGCGACCCGGAAGCAGGGAGTGTCAATACCAACCTCAACAACAACGGCAGCCCCCAGTACTCTAGGTCAAAGCCCAAGCCTCCGCCCCCTAGAGCTCCAAGCCTGCCCCCTCCATCCTGCCCCCCTCTGTCCTCCAATCCCAGACCCAGTGAGAGGCCCAGGCCCTGGGCAGCAGTGCCCACCGTCTCTGGGGCCCTGACCTCCAGAGCAGGGAGATCAGCGTCAGCTCAGCCCTAGTCTCTGAACTCAAAATGAGGCTGGAGAAGAAAATTATTGAGAGCAACTCAAGCTATTATTGAAGCTGATAGTTGTGGTGTGCTGGCACTCTAACCAATCTTTCAGTAATTGTCTGGACTGCTGAAGGCGCTCCGTCCTAGGATCGTAAAACTGCAATTCTAAAGGAAGGTTGAGGACAGCAGGTTAATTTCCTTCAATAATTTTCGTTATTGTTGACGCATTTTAAAGCACGTCCTTTGTCAAAGCAATGCTGCAACACATTTTATTGAACCTATTGAATCCAACCAGTTCTACATGTGTTCTTAAATATGTTAACATAACGTTTAATATAATTGTATCCGTGGACCTATGGGCCCTGGTCAAAAATAGTGCATTGCTTAGGGAATAGAGTACCATATGGGACGCAGACTCTGTCATCCAGCATTAGAAATAACTAGATGTTTCTGCTCTGCCATCTTGAGATTTGTAATGGAAAACTTGTTAGATAAGTCTCTGCATTGACAACATGTTAACCAGTGCGACTGAGGGGAAATACTGGGCCATGTGTGAGGGAAGGATTACTGCACATTTCTGTGTTTACAGAACTGAACATATGTTCCTGGCGTTTCCTGAAAAGTTAAATTGTATTTGCTTAAGACCCTGCAATGTTTTCTAGAATATAGAATAAGGATTAATATGTAGGCTACTGTATGTGGCCAGAAAAATACTCACTTTTACTTAACTGTATATAAGACAGCTATAAAATAAGAGATATTCTTGACAGGATAAATGCCGTAGCTTAAAACATGAAGTGATCATGGACATTCTGATGGTGTTTGTAATATTCTGCAGTAGAGAAGTGCATGTCTGGGATTATGAAGCTCTTCTTTCAAATCACATGCTTTTTTCTTTCTCTGTTGTTTTGCTTTGACGTTTCATTGGAGTTGATTACTCATTTAAATTAAGGGATCTCTTTGTTGCTTCAGTAAATATCAAACTGTACAAATGGACATGTTGTAAATTTATTATTTATTTATTTTGATATATTTTTTTGATATATTTTTCTTACCTTTATTTTACTAGGCAAGTCAGTTAAGAACAAATTCTTATTTTCACTGACGACCTAGGAGCAGTGGGTTAACTGGGCAGAACGACAGATTTTTACCTTGTTTTTACCGGGCACTCTAACCACTGGGCTACCTGCCGCCCATTTACTGACACATGTGAATCAAAATAATCACTGTTTCTTAAAATTGGCCATAAACTTGGTCAGAATTTTGAAGCATTAATTTCAATGTTTTGCACAGTATGTTCACACTAGGAAAATGTTTAGGATACATAATGATACAATATATTCTGCATCCATGTCTGTATGCTGTGTATCTCTTGCCTGTCCCTTTAAATGACAATGTTATATAGTCTATATATATTGTTACGTTGTGTGGGGCTCTTGTTTGTTCATATCAGCTAGATTTAAGTTTCAGAACACAATAAAAGTAAAACTAGAACAGAAGTACGTTTGTGGGGTTTATTGAGACGCCATCATCAGCACAATGGTATGGGGAAACAAATTGGTACATCTTAAGGCCATGTGGAAAACAGTATAATGCAGGTACTAGGGATGTAGGAGGGACCATGGAGATACTAGGGATGTAGGAGGGACCATGGAGATACTAGGGATGTAGGAGGGACCATGGAGATACTAGGGATGTAGGAGGGACCATGGAGATACTAGGGATGTAGGAGGGACCATGGAGATACTAGGGATGTAGGAGGGACCATGGAGATACTAGGGATGTAGGAGGGACCATGGAGATACTAGGGATGGAGATGTGACCACGCACACAATAGGGATGGAGGTGTGACCATGGAGGTACTAGGGATGGAGGTGTGACCATGCAGGTACTAGGGATGGAGGGGTGACCATGGAGGTACTAGGGATGGAGGTGTGACCATGCAGACACTAGGGATGGAGATGTGACCATGCAGGTACTATGGGTGGAGGTGTGATCATGCAGACACTATGGATGGAGGTGTGACCATGGAGGTGCTTGGGATGGAGGTGTGACCATGGAGGAACTAGGGATGGAGTTGTGACCATGCAGACACTAGGGATGGAGGTGTGACCATGCAGGTACTAGGGATGGAGGGGTGACCATGGAGGTGCTTGGGATGGAGGTGTGACCATGGAGAAACTAGGGATGGAGGTGTGACCATGCAGGTACTAGGGATGGTGGTGTGACCATGGAGGAACTAGAGATGGAGGTGTGACCATGCAGGTACTAGGGATGGAGGGGTGACCATGGAGGTGCTTGGGATGGAGGTGTGACCATGGAGAAACTAGGGATGGAGGTGTGACCATGCAGGTACTAGGGATGGTGGTGTGACCATGGAGGAACTAGAGATGGAGGTGTGACCATGCAGGTACTAGGGATGGTGGTGTGACCATGCAGACACTAGGGATGGTGGTGTGACCAAGATCTAAGTAGAATCCTATTCTCTGTGAGAGACATGGTTAAGATCTAAGTAGCATCCTATTCTCTGTGAGAGACATGGTTAAGATCTAAGTAGCATCCTATTCTCTGTGAGAGTTGTTGGAAGACTTGATGTTAACCAGGAAACTGACAGAGGAGGAGGTGTTGGAAGACTTGATGTTAACCAGGAAACTGACGGAGGAGGAAGTGTTGGAAGACTTGATGTTAACCAGGAAACTGACAGAGGAGGAGGTGTTGGAAGACTTGATGTTAACCAGGAAACTGACAGAGGAGGAGGTGTTGGAAGACTTGATGTTAACCAGGAAACTGACGGAGGAGGAAGTGTTGGAAGACTTGATGTTAACCAGGAAACTGACAGAGGAGGAGGTGTTGGAAGACTTGATGTTAACCAGGAAACTGACAGAGGAGGAGGTGTTGGAAGACTTGATGTTAACCAGGAAACTGACAGAGGAGGAGGTGTTGGAAGACTTGATGTTAACCAGGAAACTGACAGAGGAGGAGGTGTTGGAAGACTTGATGTTAACCAGGAAACTGACAGAGGAGGAGGTGTTGGAAGACTTGATGTTAACCAGGAAACTGACAGAGGAGGAGGTGTTGGAAGACTTGATGTTAACCAGGAAACTGACAGAGGAGGAGGTGTTGGAAGACTTGATGTTAACCAGGAAACTGACAGAGGAGGAGGTGTTGGAAGACTTGATGTTAACCAGGAAACTGACAGAGGAGTTGCCAATAAAGTTGTTGGTGAAGCAGGTGTAGATGCCTTGGTCTTCCAGGTGGAGGGATGGGATAACCAGCTGAGATCTGATGGTCTCATCGTCCACACGGATCTCTGAGACTGAAGAGGGAGAGAAAGGACATTTATCCCACTGGGTTCACATACTGGTTGAATCAACGTTGTTTCCACGTCATTTAAATGAAATTATTTTGAACCAACGTGGAATAGACGTTGAATTGACGTCTGTGCCCAGTGGGATGTCACAACTTCATCAAGATAAACCTACTCTGCATACATCAGTGTGGGTGTTTAAACAGGGACATACAGATAAACCTACTCTGCATACATCAGTGTGGGTGTTTAAACAGGGACATATTGTATCTGTACAGTATTTACAGTAATATGTTGCGTTAGACATTATTGTTAAGTTTGCCTACAAGAAAGGCTGTGACACACTGTTGCAATCAGTCTATGGCTTTTCTACTTAGAAACACCAATAGCCTACCAAAGTCATGAATGACACACACATGCATTAGTCTACTTGTCCTAAATCCTGTCATCAAAGGGGTGTAGCTTACAATAAACTTTGACTGACATTAGATATCATGGTAAATACCCCACTGCAGCAAAGTCACAGCAATCTAATGGATGATAGCCTAGAAGTTGCAATTAAATAAAACCTTACCAGTAAATGCCATTATAATCTTCAGGTTGTATGACCAATGGATGGAGGGTTCAGGCCTGGCTTTGACTAAGCACTGGAGGGTTACATTGTCCCCCAGCAACATTGTCATGTTTGTTTTTGAGGCTTCAGGCTTCACACATGTTTTCAAACCGACCTTGTGGAAGAACTTTCCCGCCCTGGAACTCGAGCCGGTACACGTCAGGTATGAGTTAATCAGAAATAGAGTTGGACTAATGGTTTTGATAAACTCAACGAAACCTTTGAGGCGGCAGTCACACAGCCAAGGGTGACGTTAACCGCTCCACTGCTGCCCTCTCTTCATCCTTTTCACTGCTGCGTGTTGAGGAGAGGCCAGTTGAGGAAGACATCTCTGGATATGACAGTGAGCTGATTGAAGGATAAGTCTAAACAGGTCAGGCCTGGTAGGTGTCTCAGGGAGGATTCCAGGAGAACGTCTAGTCGGTTGTGTTTCAGGTCCAAAATCTTCAGGTTTGGCGTGTCCTGGAATGCTGTCCATGGGACTGAACGCAGCTTGTTTCCCTGTAGCCGCAGTTCCGTTAGATTCGTCAGCCCCTCGAGACTCTTGATGTTCATTAGGGTGATGTCGTTGAAATTCAACCATAGAGACGCCAAGGCACTAACTTTAGAGAAGGAGCCGCAAGGTAATTCGGTCAGGTGGGAATTCTCTATTCTAATTTGACTGAAATAATTTGGAACGCTGTCTGGGATTCGTCCCATGGCGGTTTCCATGCAAAGTAAGGATCTAAAAGAAAACAACACCATTTAGTTTTATGGAGGTGCGGTCAGAGTAAGTGATCTATGTTCCTTTAACAGACACGGCGGCAGGTAGCCTAGAGGTTAATGCCTACTATGTGACAAATCTGTGGATATGCTCTTGTAAATCGCTCTGGATAAGAGCGTCTGCTGAATTACTAAAATGTAAACGTGAAAAAAAATCTCTCCACCATTGAGATTGAGTTCAGCAATAGGCTACACTTGATCAGTCAATACTGCATAACGTACTGCATAACGTACTGACACGGTAAGGAAACTCAGTACAAAACTAGGTCGCCTACAAAATAACTGACAACAAACAACTTACCTTGTCATTTGTGCAGCCAGGTGAACAAGATGTTGAGGCAGGAGTTACTTTATTTAACACCAAAGCTATCGCTAATATCGCTGTATACTGTGGTCAGGTTCCTTTAACAGAAACCCATGTGAAGCACTAGAGAACGGCTTCTCCACAGGGACGGACAGTAGAGGTAAACCTATTACCTTAATCTTCCTTGATGTAATCCCTTGAAGATATCAAAGGATATGTTAAACACGCTGGAAGTTTACATTTTTAGCAATGAGCCTCATTGTGGGGTGTCAGTTAACATAGTGGTTAGAGAGGCAAGCCAGTAACTGGAGAGTTGCCAGTTCGAATCCGGGTCCGACTGGAAAAATCTGTCGGGAAGTGAGCTGGCAACCAGATGGTTGCTGGTATCAAATCTTAGATGCTTTTGCCTGCCGTTGTGCCCTTAACCCCCCTCAACAACATATCCCTGGGTGCCCAGTGTGGTAGAACCACACCTCTACAAAAAACCTGTATGTACATGTATGTATGTCTTTCGGAGGGGTTGGGTTAAAATCGGAAGTGAGATTTCGGTTGGACCCTGTATGCAATTGACCAATAAAGTGATCTTAATCTCTTCAGTGACTGGTGTGCTACTACATGCATGTTCCCTAATCCCTATAAATGAATGGAACATTTCAGAAATAAAGACGTACCGACAGTGACAATAACAGCAGATAATCAGAAGGTATAATATAATCTATAGATTAGGCCAATTTATAAAATGCCACTAGTTACCCCATGCCTGTTATCTGAGTACTGCATGAGAGGATCAGTGCCTATTCATTGAGGAACGTTGGAAGAGGTCTTCAGACATACATACATAGTCTGCAAACTGTACTAAACGACCGCAGTGGCCATGACAAGCGATCAAGTTGTGATCAGCACCATGGACAGCGCCATACGTTACGCTAAACAAAACATGGGATATAACGTCTCCATGGTGCTGGTCCCAACTTGTTTCCTTGTAAGGTAAGCTCTTCCTCAGCCCTTCACATGTATATTATATCATACTGTATGTACTAAGACTTAGCTTAAACATATGCTATTGTATATTACAGTATATCATACTGTATGTACTAAGACTTAGCTTAAACATTCACCTCTTGATAATTGACTGTTGACACCAGACAGATATTAAGTCATTATGATGTTCTGTATCTTTGAAACAGAACCCATCCTCTGATTTGCTTGAAAAAATATTTGTAAAAGTGTTCTGGGAAGTTAAATGCTTTTATAGAGCAGGTAATGATTTAAGAGGACACAAACATTTATATAAAATATTTATTTATACACATATATCAGATCAGATCATAGATACATATTACAAAATATAAAGTATGTTAGGTTTGATTGGACAGTAAACCTGGCACATTAACGTTTATGGTGAATACACAGAGGTACAAAATATCACTACAGATATGAGTTGCTTCACCAATACTCTACAAATACATGATTTTTTTTAAAGAAAACTGTGCCAGAGGTCATATTCATTTCAGAATAACTGTCATTACTCTTCCTCCTCATAAATCTAAAAAGATGGCTTCATGTATTCTAGAAGAACGTGCCATTTAGGGTCGGTTCAATGACAGGCTCATTCCATTCGGATTCCACCAAGATTTTCTTGAAAACCTGGGAATTTTGCTAAAGTTACCATACTTTTGTAACCCTAGAAAATGAAATTGCTTACAGTAAATACCCCCCTTAAAAGTGCATGACAAATATAAAATGCTTATTTGCACATTTTTTGTACAATTAAATATTTGTTTCTGTTTTTTACAGTTCATCAGGTCAAGGGTGGCCTGTATTCCCACAAGGCTGTATAATCACAGTTATGTCAACATTTATTTATCATATTTATCTAGACTTACATAATCCACCACACGTGTCCATGCAACTGTCCTTTGGTTTCTGCCCATTCTCTGAGCAGTTTCACTCTGTGTACTCAGCTACACATCTACCGTACATCACTTGCCAGAAGAGGCCAACCAGCCATATTAAGTTCTCTGCCCTGTAAAGGTTGAGGCCATCATTTGGTATCAACAAAAATACTCGTTAGGGGGTCCCTCAGTCCTACAAATGGCCTCAGAGTCCACACTGGACCTAGCAGAGAGCAGTCTGTTGGACTCGTCTGGCTGTTGCCTGGCAAGGTACTCCCCCTCCATCCCCTTGGGCTTCTGTCCCGGGGAGAGGGTCTCAAATGTCACATATGAGTCTTGGATATCTTTGGATTTCCTCCCCAGTAGCTTTTTACAGCGCTTCTTGAGCGCCCCGCAGCAGACGATCAGTGTCAGGGGGACAGCGATCACGCAGGCCACGGTGATCACCACCACGTTAATGAGCTTCTGGGTGCCGCTAGCGCTGGCTGCCTCATCAGTTGAGAAGATTACACATTGCTCCTTTTTAGGGATCAGGCCTTTGACGCAGACGCAGGCGATGTACTTTGTCCTCGGCACAAGGCCTTCGATGGTGATCCGGTTCTTTCCCACGCCTACGTTGATCCTCCGCATGTCCCGCTCGCCGAAAACGGCGTACAGGACGCTGAACTCGGTGGTGTTCTTGGCTGTTGGGGACCGCCAGTTCAGGGATACGGTATGGTCGGTGTCCCCGATTACCTTCACCGAGCGCACCACCCGTTTCTCCGGCGGTGCCGGCGCCTGTAAAGAAGAGGCGTTGGCTGCCAGGTTGCTAAGAACCTCCTTCTCCTCTTCCTGCATCGCCGGCTCCGTGCCGGGAGGACCGGGCGTCTGTCCATTGGCCACGGTGTCCAAAATACTGTAGCTTTCGATATCATATTTCCCTGTGAAACCGCCCGGTCCTAGTGGCTCGATGATGGGCGTGGCTGCCGTGGTTGTTGGTGGAGGTATGTATCTGGCAACAAGTTTCTCCTGGTAGGCAGCTTTCCCAAACCCACCGGTTTTCCGTCCCCTTTGGTTTCTAGTCTTGGAGCTGCCACCTTGTTCCTCATTTTTAAAGGAGTCTGTGATAACCAGGGAGATGATGGCATCTGCAGTCCCCACGAAGTTGGTCGCTTTGCACATGTATTTTCCAGAGTCCCGGTAAGAGACGGCAGGCACACTCAGGATGGACCAAATGATTCCCTCCTTTGAAACTTCTTCCTGAACTGTAAAATAAATACAAACAAAAAGTGGTTATAATGATTAGTGAAAATAAAACAGTCCATCCATCTGTAATCTAGGCTATTTCAGCTTCTGCGTGTACAATGCCAAAAATAGATGTCCTAAGTACTGTAGCTAGCTACTTATTCAGGCAACAGGCAGACGTATATATGCCTAGCCTTCAGTCATGGCAGGTCTTAGCCTGATACCAGATCTGTTTGTGCTGTCTTGCCAACTACGCCAAACAGTTTCCAAGACAGCACAAACAGATCTGGGATCAGGCTAAGATCTGCCATGACTGGTGCAGGTTTAGTCAGCAACGTTTTTGTGTTATCCTTCATCCCTTTTTAACGCATGTAGCTACTGCTTGTTCTTGGCTGTATGTCTATGTGTTATACATCAAATAAATGTAATCAATAAATCAATGAATCTCACCAGTGCCGTTCATCTGTTTGCCGTCTGCCCGGGTCCAGGACAGCTCTGGTATTGGGACTCCGATGGTCCCACAACGTAGGAGGACGTTGTTCCCCAGGGAGCTCCTGACCCGGGCCACAGCCGTGTGGACCCGGGGCCCCTGGCACCTTTGGAGCTCTGTCTCGCTGAACAGAACCCCTGACAGGCTCTCTGGGTCAGCACAGCGCAGCCTGGTGTCGATCAGAACCACGGAGGACGATGGAGACTTCTGGAACTGGACCAGGTCATAGAGCCGGCAGTCACACAGCCATGGGTTGTCATGGAGACCTACAGTGATGAAGAAAATATAACATTTCATCAGAATATAATTTTTTTTGTCATTTGGCAGATGCTCTTATCCAAAACAACTTACAGTCAGTGCATTCAACTGAAGAAAGAAACTACAACAGCTAACAGGAAGTAAATAATCAACACCACTTTTACCATGGCAACAGATAACAATACTTTTACCATGGCAACAGATAACATTACTTTTATCATGGCAACAGATAACATTACTTTTATCATGGCAACATATAACATTACTCTTATCATGGCAACAGATAACATTACTTTTATCATTGCAACAGATAACATTACTTTTACCATGGCAACAGATAACATTACTTTTATCATGGCAACAGATAACATTACTTTTAGTAAAAGTGTTAAACAAATCAAAATATATTTTGTATTTGAGATTCTTCAAAGTAGCCACCTTTTGCTTTGATGACAGCTCTGCACACTCATGGTATTCTGGACAAATGTTGTTTCTGTGTCTGAACTATAACCGTGTGTAATAAGTATATAAAGGAAGTTTAGCAAGACGTAATTGTAAGTAGAAGTAATCATGTTAGTTTGAAGGGATGCTGGTGGATGTAGTCACATTAACACTACAGTATGGCTAGCTTTACTACAATTACACTCATAATTTTACCACTACCAATGATGATGCTGTCTCCTCCAACTTCCCATTTAATGCTATCTAACACACCACAGGTACTCATGCAATGCATGTTGGGATAAAACCACCCTGGCTTGCAATGTTGTAGATGGCATCGTTTGTTTCTTACTTTTCCTGTGTATCAGGAAAAGTCATTTAAGGCTTCTATTTCATCCTGGCTTCCAAACCGAATGGGATTCCCTCTAGGTCAATAAAGATTGCTTTAATTGCCAAGCAGATCCTTACCTAGAATATATTTGGAACTGTCCTCATCTTCTTGAGATGGTTTCACAGATAACCACATAGAGAGAACTTCAGGAGGTACTGTGGCCAGGCTGTTGCTAGATAAGTCCAGGTAGGTCAGGTTCTTGATATAGACGGTCACCTCGGCCGGGATCGACGATATCTTATTGTTATGCAGGTCCAGTAGCCTCAGGTTGGGCATATCGGTCAGAGATTCCCAGGGGAAAGAGGTGAGAGCGTTCCCTTCCAGTCTCAGCTCATCCAGAGTTCTCAGGCCACGGAAGCTGTCTACATTCAAAGACTTCAGAGAATTGAAAGACATCCAGAGAAATTCCAGATTGTCGAGGTAGTGAAAGGTTTCGCTGGAGATCTTTGTAACGGCAGTCTTCTCGATCCGCAGCTTTGAGGTGTCTGCAGGAAAGTTGGGTGGGACCAGGGTGATCTGTGGGTCATTGCAAAGGACGCTCCTAGATAGATGGAGAGAAAGGTAGACATGTTATTGAATGTCACTGTATAACCTATTGTAACATGTTAATTTAGATAACTCAACTTTATTACAACTGAATTAACCAAGGCCTTGTACGGGTTCATGACATATGGTAGATGTACAATTACTGCATTAAAAATATGCCTACATATTTTTTTATTTGATCTGTTTTAATCTTTAGTTTTTCCCCTTCTTTTCCCTCGGTCTAACGTTATTGAAACATGGTTTAGGCTGTTCATTAGAACCACAGCAAGGGGATTAGAGCAGAGCAAATTAATCCTTATGTCTATATATTTTAAAAAGAGACTAGAAGACAAACTAACCTGTAATACCTGCAGACTACGCACCACTCAACAACATATACATGGAGAATAGAAGTTGTTCGCATTCACAATTTAAATAGTTTTAATAATTTCGCAGGTTTTACCTTGCCTTGGATCCATCTGATAACTTGTGGAAGAAGCAGCTACATTGAGACGGACACGCACTGCAAACTAACGGTCCGAAGCAAAGTAACGCCAAGCAGAAACCCAGACTAAAACCTCGAAACATTTTCTCTCCGAAACTATACTGTCAGATACAGGCCTACTATCAAACTAAACTACAAGATAGTTTGAAAAAAAAAAGAAAGTACTGTTTATTTCGTTCTTCCAAGCCTACGATGCATCGTGTTGCTATCTCAGTGCCCCACACTGAACGTCGTTCCGAAACCCGAGATTAAAAGGATAGACAGGGATTAGTGGAAAGGATTTATTGCCTCCTGGCAGATGACAGGCAGGCTGTGTCGTTTCGCTTTGTTTATATACACAGTAGAACACTTCCCTATAGTTTATTGGAGGTTTATTATAGGGACGGTTAGTCTTGGCGGTTCATTGACTTTTATAGTCACACTGTATGCTATTTATTTTCCTGAACGTGAACTTGAGTTAAGTGCAGTGCAAAAGGACAAGTATAACCATGTAATAAATAGTATACATGTGTTTAATTCACGGGATGTCCTGCAATATATTTATAAAATATTGGAGAAGCACATTATTAGCACAACGTACTCACAAACCCCTCATTTACATGTTTCTACTCAAACTCAGTCAGGTCAAAAAGAAAATAGCCATCAGGGATTCTAATGGATCAGAGAATATGTCGTTTTCTTTGATTGCATTATTATATAAAGTACAGGGTTGCATACCATGGATCTGACATAGAAAACATCATTATTACCCAAATGTACGAACATGGGTGC
>CM042387.1:33947775-33962775 GCA_023634145.1 Thymallus thymallus | reverse complement strand
TGTGTGGTGTGTAATAAACCAGTCTATTCAGACATATGAAGGAATGAGTTGAGTTTGAACATTTTAAACGTTGTGTATTTCAGGGTCTGAAGTGTGAACTAAGGCAGCTACAGTGGCATCAACAGTGCAACCATTGTTTTATTGCTACATCAGCAGATTATGACGGTGGGTAAAATGAACTATGTCCCAACACATAGGCAACACAGACCCACTACACTAGCAGTAGACCTTTCACTGCTTAATTCACTAAATGACAGAGAGATATCAGTTGCCAATCTCCATTTTGATCTGGATATACTTGGCATGATGACTGAAGTAGACATTTCATCTAATGTACAGTATAATCAAAGTATAATCAAAGTATAATCAAAGTATAATCAAAGTATAATCAAAGAGCGGGAGGCTTGACATGTATACATTCAACTGGCTTTTTTCTGTTTAATGTATCATGGGCTGGAGCTCCCTGTGTTAACCTGTGTTAACCTGTGTTAACCTGTGTTAACCTGACATTGTGTGGTGTTGACTGTGTTTGTTTGTGTTGTGTGAATTTAAAAAAATAATAATGTTAATCACAAAAAAATGATTATCAAGATCCTGTGTACAGGTGACTTCGGGACATCTTAACAATGCTACGTTCTTGGAAGTAAGGTTTGATTTCAACCACCAAGTTTAGCCAGATTAAAGGATTGAAGCACTGGACAAGGGTCTCTCAGTTCATTCAATAAGCATTGTCAGCTTCCAACTGACACTAACAGTTACTGCAGGCCTATGCTTATGATGTCACGGATGGCGAAGCAGCAGGTAGGCCTACCTATCGAAATAAGAGAGAGAGACCTTTCATCCTCATGTGCCATATAATGTGGGTTTATTGTTAGATAGGTACTTTATTGATCCCCGAGGGGAAATGTCTTAAAATGTCAGTGATAATATAAACTCTGTTACCACCTGTCAGTAGTAGCCTACAGTTGGAGTAGGTGGTCTCCCTATCAGTTATAAATCACACTCGGTGTGCAGAAACTAGTGATGGGCATTCCGGCTCTTTTCAGTGAGACGGCTCGTTCGGCTCCCAAAAGGCTCTTTAAAAAAATATATGCTTTGTATTTTTTCAAGTCAAACAGTTTGCGATAGTTTGACTATGATTGGTGTTAAAACAATTCTGATTAAATTCTTAAATGAAATCATACTCTACCTTAACCACAAAGTATTTTAAAATGCATTAGTTCGTTATGAAAAAGAATACTATTAAACATTTGCATTTAAAGTATAACTTTTTAATGTATATAAACAAAGCGCATATAAATAAAACCATTCAAAACGAATAGAATCTGAACAGTATAATAGAATATTGCACCATATCAAAGAATAATAAATAACAATGTGCTAAACTGCAGCATCTCACTTAAAACATGAAAGTGTTCCCTCTGTCCTCTCTCTGCTTTACTGCCATGTTAGAACCAGCAGCACAGCAACGCTGAACACATTTAGCTTTATGAGAGATTAGCATTCAGAAATGCAAGCTGCCTCACTTTCCAGGGGCTGATGCTGTTTCTGCTCTCAGTAATTATTTGTCCCGTTTTCCAGAAGACCCTCTCAGAGGGAACGGATGTGGCCACTATGCAGAGTCTCTCTGTCATGACTTTAGTAAGCCGTGGGTAGACAGAGGCCTTGTTCTTCCACCAGCTCAGAGGATCTGCAGATCTTTGCAGATCCTTCGTGCTGCATCCCCAGTTGCTCTCTCGTCAAATAGCATCCAAATATAAATGTGGCCTTGTTTTGCTACAGACGTAGAATTTGGCATAAACTGGTCCATAGAAGCTCCGCTACAGCTAGCTTCACAGTTGGGTGCACAGTGTCTAGGTTGGGCGTAGAACTGGCTTTATATGAGATTTTGTTTTGTCAAATTCTACACTGTGCTCTAACATTGTCTACATTATTAAAATGCATCAAAAATGCTACTGACTCATTTTCCAGCTGTTGTTTTCCCAGCTGTCCTTCCTCTCTCTCCTCGGCTGCTAAGTGTGTGACTGTGAGTGAGTTGGCTCGGTCCTCCCTCACGCATCTTTGGTTCATTGGTTGACACTGCGTGTCTGACTGACAGGAACTTGTGTGTTTGATCATTTATGACTATATTATTTTATTTCTTTTTTCGTTCTTTAAATTAGTTAATTATATTCATTTAAATCTTTTGATTAATCATATCTTTAAAAAAATATATATATATTTGTATAAATAGATTTGGCTCTTCTGATATGCGAGCCGGCTCCCAACGTTCACCTACAAGAGCCGGCTCTTAGAGCAGACTTATTCGCGAACGACCCTCCACTAACAGAAACCACTTCAATGAACACAACTGTTGGGGAATAAAACATAATCGTTACCCAACGTGTAGCAGACTTTTCTTCTATTGCGCCACTTTAAGGACATTCTTGTAGGGATTGGTGAGGGTTTTACATGAGATAAGTCCTCGCATGCCTTTTCACGTGAAAAAGCCTTTATAAGGAGTTCAGTAAAAACTTTGGCACTTTTAGGCGCGAGAATAAACGTTGAGGAACTATCTGTAGTGTCCGACAATCATAGTGACCATCGAAAATGGCAGCATACACGTTACCGGAGGGATTCTCCGATTTTGACATGTTTGCATTCGGGTCAGCGCTTCTTGTTGGGGGTAAGTGAAATATTGTATTTTAAAGGGACAGGTCTAGTGCTTTTAACCTCTTAAGGATGGGACCCATTTTTTTCAAATTTTGCCTAAAATTACATATTTTATTTGCATATTCTTAACACCATTTGAAAGGAAACACTTTGAAGTTTGTGTAAATGTGAAATTAATGTAGGAGAATATAACACATCAGATCTGGTAAAAGATAATACAAAGAAAAAAACATGCATTTTTGTTGGTTGTTTTGGTCACATCTTTGAAATGCAAGAGAAATGCCATAATATTACTTAGGAGTCCAGAAGCCATTTAGTGCAAAGTTTTAGACATATCCAATGACCCATTGCATTACTGTTCAAAATGTTGTATCAAGTCTGCCCAAATCTGCCTATTGGTTTATTGATACATTTTCAAGTACAAAACTGTGCACTCTCCTCAAACAACAGCATGGTATTATTTCACTGTAATAGCTACTGTAACTTGGACAGTGCAGTTAGATGAACAAGAATTTAAGCTTACTGCCCATATATGATATGTTTATGTCCTGGGAAATGTTCTTGTTACTTACAACGTCATGCTAATCACATTAGCGCACGTTAGCTTAAGCGTCCTGAGGACGGAACACGATCCTGTAGAGGTTAAAGTCGGTACAAAAAAAGAATTGCCCGAGAATTACTTTGAAGATTCTTGAAGTGATGACAGCAAGTTCAAATCATGCAAATATGTCACTGGGAGATGTGAATAATATGCAAGGATTTGAAGATGTGAAATAGTGGAAAAAAAGTATGTTTATTTAAAATTCAACAATTTCTGACATAACTGACTAGCCGATTGACACATAGGCTGTATAACTGGACTGACGCGGTCTGTGTGATGGGATATGTACCACAGGTTGTCTCTCATGATGATTTCTCCTTCATGTGTTTTTTAGGTCTTCTTGGATTCTTCCTCAACGCGGTTTCAATACTGGCCTATATTAGTGTAAAGCAAATGCGAACTCCCAGTAATTTCCTTGTGTTTAACCTTGCTGTGGCTGACATTATGCTCAATACAACGGGCCTGATCGCTGCATACGCCAGCTTATCTTATAGGTAGGAATGCTTATCCTCTGACACGGCATTAAGGTTGCCTAACGTACGTGTACAACAGTTGTTGTTAACCTGCTCTTATGCGTTGATCTAAAATGGGTTTACAGACAGGATGTCAGGACAAATCATTCTAGAGAGGCACATTTTTCATGTGTGCCTGAATAGCTATAATAGATGCTACACATAACTGTAATGTTTAACACTCGTCAGTGTGTGTGATCATGACTTCATAGTTCAACTGAATAGAACCAGAAACTAAATCAGGTGCATTTGGTTCAACAAAAATGAGTCGCGCAATTCTGATCTTTTGCCAATAATTGGCCATTTGACCAATCAGAGCAGATCTTTTGCCAATAATTGGCCATTTGACCAATCAGAGCAGATCTTTTGCCAATAATCAGGCAAAAGCTCAGAATTGGGCTGCCTGTGTAAACGCAGCCAAAATGTGCACCTCTCTTGTCACCATAGACACTGGCCCTGGGGCCAAGACAGATGTAGCAACCATGCCTTCATGGGGATGACTGCAGTCCTGGCTTCTATTAGCTTCCTGGCTACCATCGCCTGGGACAGATATCACCAATATGTCACCAGTGAGTAGTATCCTACTCTACAGTATGTATTCATGGCATTTATTATAGCTTTATTTATTGATGTACTTTATACATCTACAAAGCTACAAACATATTCTTACGAATTCCTATAAACATGACTTTATTTTGTTTCAGATCAGAAGCTGTTTTGGAGCACGGCCTGGACTTTTTCTATCATTATCTGGGGGATGGCCATCTTCTGGGCAGCCGTCCCTCTGACTGGTTGGGGAGTTTATGACTTTGAGCCCATGAGGACCTGCTGTACTCTAGACTACACCAAAGGAGACCAGTAGGCTACGTTTAATGAGATAAGATATGAAACAAACAGACAATCATAATATCAGTCAAAAACATCAAATTCCCAGTTTATGCTACAAAACCAACTTTATAAGAGGTTTTAAAAACAGGTTCTATTTGACTCAACATTCCATGACGTACATTAAGGCATTGTTGGCAGAATAGATGGATGCCCTTCAATGCATGATTAATATAATTCACCAATACATTTCTTGGTAGTACAAAAAATATTGCTATCAGTTTGTAAACCACAGATGGTCTGGTACATTGTTTGCTGCCTCCGTTCAGGATACACAGTTTCAATGACTCAATATTTTGGACAAAATCAGACGAATGTAACTAACGCTGGGAATGTCAATACAATCAAACTAACAAGGACTATGATCACCAGTCAGTTATAATGTGGATAATAGGCTATGTCATTGGAAGGGTGGGTGAGGACTTTTAGCATTCGTATTGTTTTTTTGTGGCTATACACAGCTAGAAATGCAGGTGTATTTTGGTTAGCTAGCAAGAACTTGAATGACTGTTATGCAGTTAGCATATATCTTGAGTTTGCAGAATAACTGATGAATTTACAAACGTGCAATACCTGCTGAATATGACCGGTGTCAGTAAACGTAGGCAAAAAAAGTAATATTACAAACGCTCTAGATAACATGTTAACAGCCTAGCTAACCAGCTCTGCTAGAGTGAGTAAAATGGTCAGACTACCTTTTCATGGTTGTTTGATCAATAGGACTGTAAAGTTCCCAAATGTAACAGGACTCCCGTGGTATTTACATATTTGCCGAAATCCATTCAGGTGTATTTTGTGGCTTTTGGCGAATGCGTTCTAATGATCTGACCGGCCTAGTTAAATAAAGGTTAAATAAATAAATATAAAACATCTAAAGTCGCGCTGTTGCAACTGCCTGTAAAAACAGTCCAGGTCAAAGTGAACGATGGCAGGCCTGTGTGGCAAATGGCTTGTTTGCATAAAGGCCTACTGTAGCTCTGATTGGCTGTACGCACCGGTCGGCATAGACTCCGGTCCTCGACGAGACAGATGGTTTTATTTACTGCAGTGTCTATTAATTGTCCAAACGCATGGCCTCTTTCCCACACTATATTGCTATAGAATTTTCACATGCCTTAGTATACATAATTCCCAAACATTCTAAGAATTTATGAAAACGTGAAAATTACCATATCTAAGTGCTCGCTTTTCAGATTTCATGTTTAAAAAATGCTGTCATTTCAACTTTAAATTCACATTTATGTAATTTAGCAGAGCGACTTAGTCATAAATGGTGCATGCACACACCATCATGTTCTCATCTATGGTTCAGGGAATTCCGCCATCATGTTCTCATCTATGGTTCAGGGAATTCCGCCATCATGTTCTCTTTTGTCTGTGGTGCAGGGAATTCCACCATCATGTTCTTTCTCATCTGTGGTTCCGGGAATTCCACCATCATGTGCTCTCTTGTCTGTGGTGCAGGGAATTCCGCCATCATGTTCTTTCTCGTCTGTGGTTCATGGAATTCCACCATCATGTGCTCTCTTGTCTGTGGTGCAGGGAATTCCACCATAATGTTCTATTTTGTCTGTGGTGTAGGGAATTCCACCATCATGTTCTCTTGTCTGTGGTGCAGGGAATTCCACCATCATGTTCTTTCTCATCTGTGGTTCAGGGAATTCCACCATCATGTTCTTTCTCATCTGTGGTTCAAGGAACTCCACCATCATGTACTCTCTTGTCTGTGGTGCAGAGAATTCCACCATCATGTGCTCTCTTGTCTGTGGTGCAGGGAATTCCACCAACAATTATTGTAGCTCAACAACTCCCTCACACACGGTGACCTCTGCAACAACTCCCTCACACACAGTTACCTCTGCAACAACTCCCTCACACACAGTTACCTCTGCAACAACTCCCTCACACACAGTTACCTCTGCAACAACTCCCTCACACACGGTTACCTCTGCAACAACTCCCTCACACATGGTTACCTCTGCAACAACTCCCTCACACACAGTTACCTCTGCAACAACTCCCTCACACACGGTTACCTCTGCAACAACTCCCTCACACATGGTTACCTCTGCAACAACTCCCTCACACACAGTTACCTCTGCAACAACTCCCTCACACACGGTTACCTCTGCAACAACTCCCTCACACACGGTTACCTCTGCAACAAAAAAGACTTTAAAAAGACCGTTTTGAAAAAAGTAGACTTCCTAAACTCATAAATACCCTTCTGTTTAAACCAGCTGTTGACATCAGAGTTTGGCTTTGTAAAATGTAAACAATGGAATACAGAATCAGGGATTTAAAACAATCAAGCAGATTACCACAGAAGTAAGCTGTTTACCCTCGTTGAAAACATGCAGCATTTCACACACAGAGAGAGGACAGCTAGAAATCTCTAATGGATTGGATTAATTAAAATCCTAGAGGAGAACCTGCTTTCAGACTAAGGTTGCAAAATTCTGGCAACACAATTCCCAGGTTCTCCAGATATCCTGGACGATTCCGGAGTTCCTGCTTATTCCCTCCTGATTCCGGGAATCCTCCAACCGGGATTTCTGGAAAACCTGGGAATGTTGTTACTGGAATTCTGCAACCCTAGTCTGTGTTTTTTTTGCGGGAAAATGACCAGGGCCATGGGGGCCCTGACTGTCTTCTACCTGATCTCCATTCAACAGGGACTACATGACGTATATGGGGGCCCTGACTGTCTTCTCTCTGATCTCCATTCAACAGGGACTACATGACGTATATGGGGGCCCTGACTGTCTTCTCTCTGATCTCCATTCAACAGGGACTACATGACGTATATGGGGGCCCTGACTGTCTTCTATCTGATCTTCCCTACTTATGTCATGAAGTCCAACTACGACGCCATTCACGCATACTTCAAGAAGATCCACAAGTACAGGGTAAACCTTGGAACATTTGGAACTTGTTCTTTGGAGTATTACAACATATTTGAACAATACCATTAATCTTTGGCTGGAAACACATACTTCTCATTATATTACAAATTGATAATCGTGTTAAATCCTATTAAATGAACATTGGGAAAGTTGTTTCATGAACTTCAGATTACAAGACTTTTGAGCAAGATAATCCTTTACACAATGGTTGCTGTAATTATTTCACTGCCATTATTGAGGTAAGTAAGAAGTCTAGAAGTTATATGGGTCTACGTAACTGTCCTTATGCTCTGCTCTTTTCTACATTATATTATGCTCATATGTTGACTCTGTTATTGTTGTTGTAGTGTAACTCACAAGTCACGTCATTCAATTCAATACAACTTTATTGACTGTCCCTGTTTCCAGTGGAACACCAGTATACCACTGAGAGTTCTGTTGTTCTGCTGGGGACCCTACGAAATCATGTGTATCTACGCCTGCTTTGACAACGCCAAACTGGTCTCTCCAAAGCTGAGAATGGTGAGCAGTTCTTCTTCTTCTTCTTCTTCTTCTTCTTCTTCTTCTTCTTCTTCTTCTTCTTCTTCTTCTTCTTCTTCTTCTTCTTCTTCTTCTTCTTCTTCTTCTTCTACTTCTTCTTCTTCTTCTTCTTCTTCTTCTTCTTCTCCTACTTCTTCTTCTTCTTCTTCTTCTTCTTCTTCTTCTTCTTCTTCTTCTTCTTCTTCTTCTTCTTCTTCTTCTTCTTCTTCTTCTTCTTCTTCTTCTTCTTCTTCTTCTTCTTCTTCTTCTTCTTCTTCTTCTTCTTCTTCTTCTTCTTCTACTTCTTCTTCTACTTCTTCTTCTTCTTCTTCTTCTTCTTCTGGTTGATAATGATTTTGTTAAATTAAACGTAAATGGAGGGGTTTGATTTAAATCTTTTTAACGGGAACATGTTTAACATGTTTATTCATTTCGTAGTTGCTTCCTGTCTTGGCGAAAATGAACCCTATTTTCAACGCGTGGCTCTATTCCTTTGGGAACGAGTTCTACAGAGGAGGGGTGTGGCAGTTCCTGACTGGCCAGAAGTTTACAGAGCCTGTCGTTGTGAAGTTAAAAGGAAGATAAAGGAAGTTCTCGTTAATACCAGTCATATAATTAGAATGGTCAGAGTTTCTAAGCCCATTTTACTCATTCTAATTATATGGTTACAGTACCGTACAGGCCATAGAATTACAATGTTCCATGTTCCATTCGACCATTCTAATTATATGGTTACAGTACCGTACAGGCCATAGAATTACAATGTTCCATGTTCCATTCGACCATTCTAATTATATGGTTACAGTACCGTACAGGCCATAGAATTACAATGTTCCATGTTCCATTCGACCATTCTAATTATATGGTTACAGTACCGTACAGGCCATAGAATTACAATGTTCCATGTTCCATTCGACCATTCTAATTATATGGTTACAGTACCGTACAGGCCATAGAATTACAATGTTCCATGTTCCATTCGACCATTCTAATTATATGGTTACAGTACCGTACAGGCCATAGAATTACAATGTTCCATGTTCCATTCGACCATTCTAATTATATGGTTTACAGGACAAATTCAAACAACATCACCATCATCATCATCATCATCATCATGCATTCTCATTGCAGTAGGTTTCACATTGGTAGAATGCTATCTGTAATAGGTTGTAAATGAAGTCTTAATCGTTTAGATGGCTTGGGGTACCATATGCCAATGTAGCTTGTCAATAGCAATCTGGTGACTGTCCATTCAAATAGACTTTGGGGAGAAGCACCTGTTCTTAGGTTGAATGATGTGTCCTGATTGACTGGAGCCTCATGGACCTGTTCTAATACAAATACCACAGTGCTCTTAATGCCATGTTCATGTTGAGTGATTTGAAGTTAGTAAAACCAGTGTGATCAACTTAAAGTGGATGAGACTGTCATGTTAATGTAAAACAGATTTTATATCCAATAGCTTTACTTCTAGAATTCTCCTTGATGTATTCCTCTCACACTGTAATAAACACAGCGAGGTACAGTATGCTGCCATGTGCTGCTCTTCAATCTGACTCCACTGTCCATGGAAATGGTGGGATACTCAACATGCTGCTTTACTGTACAGCTGTATAGAATGACACTTCATAAAGAGCTATAATCTTCCAGACCTGGGTTCAAACATCATACTTCAAAAGAGCTATACCTACCTAGGTTCAAATACTGTTTGAAAATGTTTAAAGTACCTTAAACGTTTACTTTAGCCTGCCTGGGGTGCCAGATGGGCGGGGTCTACTTTTTTTTGCTACTATTTTATTCATTGTGCAAGGCAAGCTCAATCAAGCCAGGCTAATTATTATTTTACATGATTTGAAACATTATTTGAACCCAGTTCTGATTTAGGCCATTTCATGCTATGGAGGTTGTTGTCTAGTTGGGCCACCTTTGGTTCCTGTGGCGTTTTATGGTTGTGTCTCAAATGGTGCACTATTCCCTAAAGTATAGCACTATATAGGGAATATGATTCCATTTGGGACAGCTGAAACCTCTGACTATACAGTGCCTTCAGAAAGTATTCACACTCCTTGACTTTTTCAATGCTTTGTTGTGTTACATCCTGGATTTAAAATGGATTCATGTGTTTGTCCCTGATCTGCACACAATACCGTTTTTAATGTTTTTAGACATTTTTACAAATTGATTAAAAATAAAAGCTGAAATGTCTTGAGTCAATAAGTATTCAACCCCTTTGTTATGGCAAGCCTAAATAAGTTCAGGAGTAAAAATGTGTTTAACAAGTCACATAATTAGTTGCATGGACTCTGTGTGCAATAATAGCGTTTAACACTATTTAATGACCACCTCATCTCTGAACCCCACACATACAATTACCTATGAGGTCCCTCAGTTGAGCAGGGAATTTCAAACACAGATTCAACCACAAAGACCAGGGAGGTTTTCCAATGCCTCGCAAAGAAGGGCACCTATTGGTAGATGGGTAAAAATTAAAAA
Organism: Thymallus thymallus; assembly: GCA_023634145.1. NCBI lineage: Eukaryota > Metazoa > Chordata > Actinopteri > Salmoniformes > Salmonidae > Thymallus > Thymallus thymallus. Next base: position 33,952,204 of record CM042387.1, on the reverse strand, counting down.
AGCAGACATTGAATATCCCTTTGAGCATGGTGAAGTTATTAATTACACTTTGGATGGTGTATCAATACAGCCAGTCACTACAAAGATACAGGCGTCCTTCCAAACTCAGTTGCTGGAGAGGAAGGAAACTGCTCAGGGATTTCACCATGAGGCCAATGGTGACTTTAAAACAGTTACAGAGTTTAATGGCTGTGACAGGAGAAAACTGAGGATGGATCAACAACATTGTAGTTACTCCACAATACTAACCTAAATGACAGAGTGAAAAGAAGGAAACCTGTACAGAATGTAAATATTCCAAAACATTCTGTTTGCAACAAGGAATTATAGTAATACTGAAAAACAATATGACAAAGCAATGAATGACTTTGTGTCCTGAAGACAAAGTGTTATGTTTGGGGCAAATCATATACAACATATTACCACAGTACCACAGTACCACAGTACCACAGTACCACACTCCAAGCATAGTGGTGGCTGCTTCATGTTATGGATGCTTGTAATCTTTAAGGACAGGAGAGTATTTCAAGATACATGAAATGGAATGGAGCTAAGCACAGGCAACATCCTAGAGGAGAACCTGCTTTCCACCAGACACTGGGAGATGAATTCACCTTTCAGCAGGTCAATAACCTACAACACAAGGCCTAATATACACTGGAGTTACTTACCAAGAAGACAGTGGCCGAGTTACAGTTTTGACTTCAATCTACTAGAAAATATTTGGCAAGACCTGAAAATGGTTGTCTAGCAACGATCAACAACCACTTAAAAAATGTTTTATTGAACCTTTATTTAACTAGGCAATTCAGTTAAGAACACATTCTTATTTACAATGACAGCCTACACCAGCAACACTGGGCCAATAGTGTGCCGCCCAATGGGACTCCCAATCACAGCCGGTTGTGATACAGTCTGGATTCAAACCAGGTTGTCTGTAGTGACTCCTCTAACACTGAGATGCAGTGTCTTAGACCACTGAACCAGGTTGTCTGTAGTGACTCCTCTAACACTGAGATGCAGTGTCTTAGACCACTGAACCAGGTTGTCTGTAGTGACTCCTCTAGCACTGAGATGCAGTGTCTTAGACCATTGAACCAGGTTGTCTGTAGTGACTCCTCTAGCACTGAGATGCAGTGTCTTAGACCACTGAACCAGGTTGTCTGTAGTGACTCCTCTAGTACTGAGATGTAGTGTCTTAGACCACTGAACCAGGTTGTCTGTAGTGACTCCTCTAGTACTGAGATGTAGTGTCTTAGACCACTGAACCAGGTTGTCTGTAGTGACTCCTCTAGTACTGAGATGTAGTGTCTTAGACCACTGAACCAGGTTGTCTGTAGTGACTCCTCTAACACTGAGATGCAGTGTCTTAGACCACTGAACCAGGTTGTCTGTAGTGACTCCTCTAACACTGAGATGCAGTGTCTTAGACCATTGAACCAGGTTGTCTGTAGTGACTCCTCTAGCACTGAGATGCAGAGTCTTAGACCACTGAACCAGGTTGTCTGTAGTGACTCCTCTAGCACTGAGATGTAGTGTCTTAGACCATTGAACCAGGTTGTCTGTAGTGACTCCTCTAGCACTGAGATGCAGTGTCTTAGACCACTGAACCACTTGGGAGCTTGCAAAATTCTTTAAAGAATAATGGGCAAATATTATTGGCAATCCATTAATAATTCATGCAGTAACACAACAAAATGTGGAATTAGTCAAGAGATATTAATTATTTCTGAAGGCTCTGTATATAAGCAGCGTCTTTCTGTGGAGAAGTATTCTCTGTTGGTACTTAGTGTGGAGAAGTATTCTCTGTTGGTACTTAGTGTGGAGAAGTATTCTCTGTTGGTACTTAGTGTGGAGAAGTATTCTCTGTTGGTACTTAGTGTGGAGAAGTATTCTCTGTTGGTACTTAGTGTGAAGAAGTATTCTCTGTAGGTACTTAGTGTGGAGAAGTATTCTCTGTTGGTACTTAGTGTGGAGAAGTATTCTCTGTTGGTACTTAGTGTGGAGAAGTATTCTCTGTAGGTACTTAGTGTGGAGAAGTATTCTCTGTTGGTACTTAGTGTGGAGAAGTATTCTCTGTTGGTACTTAGTGTGGATAAGTATTCTCTGTAGGTACTTAGTGTGGAGAAGTATTCTCTGTAGGTACTTAGTGTGGAGAAGTATTCTCTGTAGGTACTTAGTGTGGAGAAGTATTCTCTGTAGGTACTTAGTGTGGAGAAGTATTCTCTGTAGGTACTTAGTGTGGAGAAGTATTCTCTGTAGGTACTTAGTGTGGAGAAGTATTCTCTGTTGGTACTTAGTGTGGAGAAGTATTCTCTGTTGGTACTTAGTGTGGAGAAGTATTCTCTGTTGGTACTTAGTGTGGAGAAGTATTCTCTGTTGGTACTTAGTGTGGAGAAGTATTCTCTGTTGGTACTTAGTGTGGAGAAGTATTCTCTGTAGGTACTTAGTGTGGAGAAGTATTCTCTGTAGGTACTTAGTGTGGAGAAGTATTCTCTGTTGGTACTTAGTGTGGAGAAGTATTCTCTGTAGGTACTTAGTGTGGAGAAGTATTCTCTGTAGGTACTTAGTGTGGAGAAGTATTCTCTGTAGGTACTTAGTGTGGATAAGTATTCTCTGTAGGTACTTAGTGTGGAGAAGTATTCTCTGTAGGTACTTAGTGTGGAGAAGTATTCTCTGTAGGTACTTAGTGTGGAGAAGTATTCTCTGTAGGTACTTAGTGTGGAGAAGTATTCTCTGTAGGTACTTAGTGTGGAGAAGTATTCTCTGTAGGTACTTAGTGTGGAGAAGTATTCTCTGTTGGTACTTAGTGTGGAGAAGTATTCTCTGTAGGTACTTAGTGTGGAGAAGTATTCTCTGTTGGTACTTAGTGTGGAGAAGTATTCTCTGTAGGTACTTAGTGTGGAGAAGTATTCTCTGTTGGTACTTAGTGTGGAGAAGTATTCTCTGTAGGTACTTAGTGTGGATAAGTATTCTCTGTAGGTACTTAGTGTGGAGAAGTATTCTCTGTAGGTACTTAGTGTGGAGAAGCATGATCATCCTTGGAGGAATGGAGAAAACCACCCATGGAGGAAGTTTATGAATGACCAACGCTCCCCAAAGAGCAAAAGGGATTAAGTCAAGGTACTTCATCTTACAATGTAACACAAGTTTACCCCATATATTCTGAAGTAAATGGCTCACTTCATGCAAACAACTGAGCCAGATTAAACCTGATGATAATGTGATTGAATGTGTTTTTGTTCTAATATATTGAATGTGTTTTTGTTCTAATATATTGAATGTGTTTTTGTTCTAATATATTGAATGTGTTTTTGTTCTAATATATTGAATGTGTTTTTGTTCTAATATATTGAATGTGTTTCTGTTCTAATATATTGAATGTGTTTTTGTTCTAATATATTGAATGTGTTTTTGTTCTAATATATAATAATAAATAACATTTAGGTTTTGTCCAAAGCGACTTAAGGTCATGCGTGCATAACTGTTTTACCTTACGTAAGATACAGTACATCTACTCCATGGCAGTAGTTGGTAATATTGTGTTTCTCAGTTTGGACGGGTTTCTTCTCTACTCACAGTAATGTGTTCTGGTGCCAGGTGAGGTAAGGCTAAGTAAGCATGGCAGACAGACATCAACACAGTGGGGGAATAGCCTAGCGCCTATCACTGTGTCTTCTGAGCTGCTTAACATGGAGTCTCCAGTCCTGAAATAAACTATGCGAGTGGAGTGGACTACTGCACAGCTGCTCGTCACAGTAGCCCTGTGTGGCACAGCACCAGGGCATGTCAGAGCCACTTCATCCAGTCAGCAGGGCAACCTGTTCCCTTTATAGTGCACTACTTTTGACGAGCGGTGCGCTATAGAGGGAACAGGGTGCCATTTGAGACGCAGGCTGCAAATAGGAAAGAGCCTTCCTCAGGGGGAGGAGTCAGCTTTCTCCTAACTCACCTGAACGATCGTTTGGCAGGTTCAGAGAAACCTGTTGACCAATGAAGGAAGTCCTCACAGTGTTGTAAGAAAGTGCTCCAGAGTCCACACCACCATTACAGGATGTTGTAGGTTGACAGATTGATGCAACCAACCATTCTGTGGTGTTAGAATGGTTGGTTGCATCAATTTGTGTTAGAAACTTTTTTATAGCATTCTTTTATAGTATTATGTGCAAATGTTTAACAGTAACAATAACATTACTGTACCTTGTCATAGAAATTGGGCAACTTCTGGTATGTATGCAAAATCCAGTTCTGAGATCATTTTTGATGAGAGTAGAACTGGTGCTAATGACAGAATGCAATAATCCGGATAAACCAAAAACAGATTTAATTAATCTCAAAAATATATTTTTTTCTACAGCCCCACATGCTCCCCAAACCTTTACACTTTAGTTAATTGTGTAGCATAGTTGCATAATGCATGGCTGATAGC
>CM042387.1:33925275-33942775 GCA_023634145.1 Thymallus thymallus | reverse complement strand
ACCATAGGCCTGTAGAGTGGGGTGAGGTGGACAAGGTTGTGATCCGATCTACCGAGGGGAGGGAGTGCAGTGGAGTTGTATGCATCCTTCACATTAGCATATAAGTCCAGAGATGTATTATTCCTAGTTGGGCACTTCACAAACTGTTTGAACGTGGGCAGCATTGAAGAGAGAGATGCATGGTTAAAATGCGCTGTCTGTAACCTCGCGATAACAGAGTGGATGACGTCACATGCTGTGTTTACGTCAGCGGAGGGCGGGATGTAAACAATAACAGCAATGGAAACCATGAATTCCCTCTGTAAATAGTAGGGTCTCAGGCTAACGGCTAAAAGCTCAATGTCCGGGCTACAAAACTCTTCCTTAAGAGTAATATGGCTCGGATTACACCATCTGTTGTTAACTAATAAAGCCAGCCCCCCTCCCTTACTCTTACCGGAAGAAACGCTATCCCTGTCCGCTCTGATGGTCTGGAAACCTCCGATAGTGACGTTCCCTGTGGGGATGTTATCAGTCAGCCATGTCTCTGTAAAACACTCTAGACTAGCTTCTCTGAACTCCCTTTGTCCACAGACAAGACCCTGTAGTTCCTCCATCTTGTTATGTAGTGACCTCACATTGTATTTCCTCAGCTTTGCTTTACACTTCAATCCCGCCCTGCGTCCACGCCGTCGCCTTTTCATCTCGTCCGGAATAACTAACTTTTCCCTGGGGTGCAGCAGCGCTGCGTGAGCTAAATCCAATAGCTGGGCTTAGGTCAGTTAGGATCACCACTTTATTTTAAGAATGTGAAATGTCATAAAAGTAGTAGAGAGAATTATTTATTTCAGCTTTTATTTTTTGCATCACCATTCCCAGGGGGTCAGAAGTTTACATACACTCAATTAGTATTAAATTGTTTAACTTGGGTCAAACATTTATGGTAGCCTTCCACAATTTTGTCCCATTCCTCCTGACAGAACTGGTGTAACTGAGTCAGGTTTGTAGGCCTCCTTGCTCGCACACGCTTTTTCAGTTCTGCCCACACATTTTCTATAGGATTGAGGTCAGGGCTTTGTGATGACCAATCAAATACCTTGACTTTGTTGTCCTTAAGGCATTTTGCCACAACTTTGGAAGTATGCTTGGGGTCATTGTCCATTTGGAAGACCCATTTGCGACCAAGTATTAACTTCCTGACTGATGTCTTGAGATGTTGCTTCAATATATCCACATAATTTTCCTTCCTCATGATGCCATCTATTTTGTGAAGTGCACCAGTCCCTCCTGCAGCAAAGCACCCCCACAACATGATGCTGCCACCCCCGTGCTTCACGGTTGGGATGGTGTTCTTCGGCTTGCAAGCCTCCCCCTTTTTCCTCCAAACATAACGATGGTCATTATGGCCAAACAGTTCTATTTTTGTTTCATCAGACCAGAGGACATTTCTCCAAAAAGTATGATCTTTGTCCCCATGTTCAGTTGCAAACCGTAGTCTGGCTTTTTGATGGTGGTTTTGGAGCAGTGGCTTCTTCCTTGCTGAGCGGTCTTTCAGGTTATGTCAATATAGGACTAGTTTTACTGTGGATATAGATACTTTTGTACCTGTTTCCTCCAGCATCTTCACAAGGTCCTTTGCTGTTGTTCTGGGATTGAGTTGCCATTTTCGCACCAAAGTACGTTCATCTCTAGGAGACAGAACGCGTATCCTTCCTGAGCGGTATGACGGCTGCGTGGTCCCATGGTGTTTATACTTGCGTACTATTGTTTGTACAGATGAACGTGGTACCTTCAGGCATTTGGAAATTGCTCCCAAGGATGAACCAGACTTGTGGAGGTCTACATTTTTTCTGATGTCTTGGGTGATTTCTTTAGATTTTCTCATGATGTCGAACAAAAAGGCACTAAGTTTGAAGGTAGGCCTTGAAATACATCCACAGGTACACCTCCAAATGACTCAAATTATGTCAATTAGCTTATCAGAAGCTTCTAAAGCCATGACATAATTTTCTGGAATTTTCCAAGCTGTTTAAAGGCACAGTCAACTTAGTGTATGTAAACTTCTGACCCAGTGGAATTGTGATATATTGAATTATAAGTGAAATAATCTCTCTGTAAACAATTGTTGGAAGAATTACTTGTGTCATGCACAAAGTAGATGTCCTAACTGACTTGCCAAAACTATAGTTTGTTAACATGAAATCTGTGGAGTGGTTGAAAAATGAGTTTTAATGACTTCAACCTAAGTGTATGTAAACTTCTGACTTCAACTGTATATAGTTCAACTGTTAAAAAGAAAAACTCACGAAAAACATACTAAAACAATGATTAACACACGAACATGGGAGTTGCTTAACAGGCGACCAGCAGGGCGGCGCCAACCACTATGATTTTTTATGATATGTTATGTTTTGTATGGTATGTATTCATTTGTGGATGCCCATCACTCATTTCGTATGATATGTTACGAATTACCATTGGTATTATCTGTTACAATTTTGGAAAACGGACTGGGAGACTAGTCAGGATCGAGGGAAAGATGAACGGAGAAAGGTACAGAGAGATCATTGATGAAAACCTGCTCCAGAGCACTCAGGACCTCAGACTGGGGCGACGGTTCACCTTCCAACAGGACAACAACCCTAAGCAGGAGTGGCTTCGGGACAAGTCTCTAAATGTCCTTGAAGTGCCCAGCCAGAGCCTGGACTTGAAACCGATCAAACATCTCTGGTGATACTTGAAAATAGCTGTGCAGCGTTGCTCCCCATCAAACCTGACAGAGCTTGAGATGATCTGCAGAGAAGAATGGGAGAAACTCCCCAAATACAGGTGTGCCAAGCTTGTAGCGTCATACCCAAGAAGACTTGAGGCTGTAATCGCTGCCAAAGGTGCTTCAACAAAGTACTGAGTAAAGGGTCTGAATAATTATGTAAATGTGATATTTCAGCTTTTATTATGTTGCAAAAATATCTATAAACCTGTTTTTGCTTCGTCATTATGGGGTACCTTGTGTAGATGGATGAGGGGGGGGAAACAATATAATCCATTTTAGAATAAGCTTGTAATGTAACAAAATGTGGAAAAGTCATGAGTTGATGTATAGCCTATAGGCTACTTACCCACGTAGTGCTGCCCGGAGAAGGCTACACAGCACGTTGGATTCCTGTGCAGAAGGACATAGCCGCGGTAAGTAGGAGTGCTGAGGGTGCTGCAGCATCCCCTGAAACATCGGAATAAAATTGTTTAAGAAATTGTTCTAGAATTGCTTATCTCTCACAAAAGTAGTGCACTGGGCCTTTAATAGTGCTGTATCAGCAGACCATACAGCCCTCTGTAGCACTGGGCCTTTAATAGTGCTATATTTCCAGTATATGAATATATGGTTATTAGGGAATTGTAAAAAGGCTAACAAAGTATGTCAATACATCTGGAATGTTACACAATATATGTTCACGCACTTCAGAAAGTCAAGGGTTAAGGAGTGTGCACTGCTGGGAGGCTTTTCCTGCGCTCCTGTATGGAGGAGTCGCGATGACGCTCACTAATGCCATTTTCTGAATTAGCATAAAGGACGTAACTGGCAAAGGATCCACTTGGGGGCAAGCTGGTGATGCGTCACAGATCTTGCTGAAATTGAGAGAGAAAAAAATTACTCAAAATATCGATAGACCTGTGAGTCAATGCGTACGAACCAATGGCAACGAGGCCATTCATGATCTCAGAACGGAACACAAACGTGCTACAGGTGATTGGATGCCTGAGCATTGGAATCGGAAATATCGGGTCCCAAGTTCCATAAACTACTTTTTTTTTAAGTTCCATAGAAACTTGACATGGAGTATCAGCGGTTGAAGTCCTACACCGTGTAGAGAAGAACAGAATACTTCACCACGTCATTTCTCCGGACCATGAATCAGCGCCTAATGTGAGCGTGAGTGGATGAAACAAGACCATCCACCGATGAAGCCAGCAGCCTCGCGCGCTGTCAGAAAACCACAAGGAGAAAAGTTCCAAGCCAGCTGCGCTTTGTCTTTCGCACCGCGTAAGTGAACTAAGAAACAGCTACATAAATGTTCAGGGATAGTATTATATGTGGTGCTGAGATATCTGTATAAGAGCAGAGAGGAGAGGAGAAGAAGACAACTACCGTTTTGTATTGACTACAACCATACTAGCAGGTCATCATGGATACAGAGGGGTCCTCCGGGCTGGCCAAATCAGCCGCTGTAAAACTGGCCGAGATGGGAGAAAAAACCAAACAGTTTGGCAACGCAATGAAAGCCCCCGACCACCAAAGACGGATTATTTTAGTGATCGTCTGCGTGGCTCTCCTTCTAGACAATATGCTATATATGGTTATAGTACCTATTATTCCCGACTACCTTGCTGATTTAGAGCTTGAACAAGCAGAGCACGTCCACCTAGTTATACATCAGAATTCTTCAATCAACACCACAATGAGCTCAGCACAAGCTCAAAACAACAGGGACAATTTAGACGTCCAAATAGGAGTCCTTTTTGCATCGAAGGCTATCCTGCAGCTTTTGGTGAACCCGTTGTCGGGAACTTTCATAGATCGCGTTGGATACGACATTCCCCTCCTAATCGGACTAACTGTCATGTTCTTCTCCACATGCATATTTGCTTTTGCTGAGAACTACACGACGCTGTTTTTCGCCCGTAGTTTACAAGGTCTGGGCTCAGCTTTCGCGGACACATCAGGAATTGCCATGATAGCAGATAAATACACCGAAGAATCGGAGAGAAGTAAAGCCCTTGGTATAGCCCTGGCGTTCATCTCTTTCGGGAGCCTGGTAGCACCTCCCTTCGGGGGTATCTTGTACGAGTTTGCTGGTAAAAGAGTACCGTTTATCGTTCTCGCCGTGGTTTGCCTTATAGACGGTATTCTGCTCTTGACAGTGATCAAGCCGTTCTCGAACAGGACTAGAGACAATATGCCGGTGGGCACCCCCATCTACAAACTCATGATTGACCCGTATATAGCTGTTGTGGCAGGTGCCCTGACCGTGTGTAACATCCCTCTGGCCTTTCTGGAGCCCACCATAGCCAACTGGATGGAGAGCACCATGCATTCAACTAAGTGGGAAATGGGATTATGTTGGCTGCCTGCTTTCTTCCCACATGTTCTGGGTGTCTACATGACCGTCAAACTGGCTTCTAAGTACCCCAACCTGCAGTGGTTCTATGGAGCCTTGGGCATGGTCATTATAGGGGCCAGCTCGTGCACCGTCCCAGCATGCAAAACATTCGGCCAGTTAATTGCCCCGTTATGCGGCATATGTTTCGGTATCGCTCTCGTGGACACCGCCCTGTTGCCAACTCTTGCCTTTCTGGTCGACGTGCGTCATGTGTCCGTGTACGGCAGCGTCTACGCTTTAGCTGATATCTCATATTCTGTTGCCTATGCCATGGGTCCTATCGTGGCGGGGAATATAGTGCACAACTATGGGTTTGTCCAACTCAACCTGGGCATGGGCCTCGTCAATGTCCTGTACGCACCGGCCCTCCTGCTGCTCCGCAACGTGTGTCAAATGAAACCGTCCTACTCTGAGAGAGATAACCTGTTGGTGGACGATGATGAACCCGAGGGGCTGTACGATACCATGAAGATGGAGGAGCGGAGAGGCAAGAAGAAGGGATATAGTTCGGCAGGGAACTGCTTGCCTGTGGTGGTGGATGAGAATGGAGGATTCGACCCGTATAGAGCACAAACACGCGCCTCTTTAGATGAATCCTCTGGTCCAGAGTACAGTTAGAATATTCAGACTACAGTTAGAATACTGTAGAACTATTTAGAACTACAGCTAGAATACTGGAGCAATACATAGAACGTCATTCCGAGAGTTCGAGAATTTGGACACAATCAGCTTTAAGAGTTGGGACTTAAGGACCTGCCAAAAGAGTTGGGTAGACAGTCACTTCACTCTGTAATGTAGGGCTACTGGTATACAAAATACACATACCGAATCACCTAATCATGATGGTGTGACCCGTGTCCAAAGTTGATTGTATTTGACTGTAATGTCATCGTCTGAACAAGTCTTCTATGTGTGTAAGATGTTTCTTATGGGCGTCTAATTGGATTCTGAGAGGCCTATCAAATACAGTGGAGTATATGCGCATAACTACTGCAGAATATTGTAAAAAAGGAAATAGATAGATGTATGTACAATGTTATATTGATATGATAAATACACGACCAACTACCAACGCATCACAAAAATAACTAGTTGTTAGTTTGGTCAACCTATCATTGCATTTATAATTTCATTGACATATTGACAATAATTAAAATTGTTGTTATTCCAATTTTTTTTTCCATATCTAATCTCGAAACGTAATTGTGATCTGTATTTTTATTTAAGTTATGTTTTGTTTTTCAGAAAACGTAGTGTATTATATTCAAATGCGTTTTGTACATATGTGAATATTTAAATAGTAAATTATTAAATTGAATGTGTGCCTATGCATATTTGAGCGTGTGCGTAATGTCTATGCGTGTATGTTGAAACGGTTTATTGTCAAAGCGTAAGTATCCGTAATAGCTTAATAACAACTTCCTATATCCTGAGTAGCTAGATATATGTTAATTTATCAAATATAGTTATAATAAATTGTATTTAAATATAACGTGTTTTGTGTGTGTCATAATTATTAATAGTTAGATGATACAACGATATTTAAATCAAACGAAGGCCATAATATCATCAAGTTAACAGGTTGATATAAATCCTTATATTAACCTGCAATCCCCATGTTGAATAGAAGAGACAAGACCCAGAAGTCAGTTCAACGTCTAGCTTTGATTTACATTTGGTTGAGTTGTGAATAATGTGAATTCAACTTGAAATCAAAACCAGAATTCACCATGTCATTGGATTAAGGTTAAAGGTTAAAAGTTGGGTAATAAATAAGAGGGAATTCCCTTACATTCATGAGTTTTTTCAAAATCAAATCCGTTTTCCACGAAGATTCAACGTCATTACGTTGAATGCTCTTGTTGAAATTACATGGAAACAACGTTGATTCAAACAGTTTTTGTCCAATGGGGGACGTTGAAGATAATACACAAGACTTCTACTCCGACTGATCCTGAAGTATCCTGAAGTAATTGAATTAACAATTTAGTTACAGATAGTAGTTAACAATCTGCGAGTGATTTGGACTTTCGAGTAAACGCTTTGTAGTCAGAGATCAGTGCGAACATTACAGTTACAGGGGTGGATTGTTATTCAAACCATACTGTAAAGATAATCAACGAATAGTTTTGAAGTACGGGTATTGAATATGATACTTCAACCAACTCATGGTTTCACTGTGGATTTTATAGATTACATAATTAATCAGTGCAATTACGCACGAGAGCCAGAGAGTGAGAGTTCGTGTGTTGTGTGTGTGTGAGTGAGTGAGAGGGGAGATAGTGAGAGGGGAGATAGTGAGAGGGGAGATAGTGAGAGGGGAGATAGTGAGAGGGGAGATAGTGAGAGGGGAGATAGTGAGAGGGGAGATAGTGAGAGGGGAGATAGTGAGAGGGGAGAACGAGCGAGAAACGAGAGTATGCGAATCCTATTCTTATAATTTAGGAATGATTTAGCTCATATATCGTCATGTAAATGTTTACTTTGTTGTGCGTAAAGCCAACAGATGCCCACAAGGAGAACGGTTCTAACAATATTGTTAACTCAACAACCAAGTAAGTAAGTGTAGGTAGTCAGGCTATTCTTTGAGTTTCAGCTCTCAAACTCGGAAAAGCACCTTATTTCCTAAATACGACACACTCGTCATGCCGGCTAACCCGGCTTGTAGCTGCTACTATTTAAATATAATTTTCATACTTTGTCAGATGTGGGCGGGGGGGGGGGGGGGGGGGGGTGGGTGCAAGGTAAGCTGTCAAATAATATGTTCCACAAATAGATTTCGATGGGAGGAGTTTGCTGCCTGGGGGGGGGGTAGGTACCCACTGGGCACACACTGGTTGAATAAACGTTGTTTCCACGTCATTTAAATAAAATCACGTTGAACCAACGTGGAAAATACGTTGAATTGCCCAGTGGATAGAGGCCACCCCCATCTAGAGCATATTTACTAAGCAAGCGCTCTCTAAAAGTCAAAGCCTTGCAATGGGCGTGAGCTAGGCGTGGATATCTTGGAGACTGAGACAGAGTGGTGAATGAACATTCCTTCGCGTCAAAGGAGTTCTATAAACACGGACGCGGAACAGTGTTATCTCGTTGCAAACCTTTTTGACCTCTTGAGGAGTGAAGGAAGGCATCCATTGCTCAGGTAAGCGAAATCGTTTTCCTTATCCATTATTCATAAATGTGTCTAGTTCAGCAAGTTAACCGGTGCATGATGTGCTTAGTTTGGATGACTTGGAAGGAGAAAGCTCGTCGATTAATACTAGTGGGAATATTGTGTTGGTGGTTATGTAGCCTTGGCTTAATACAATCATATGTTCTATTTAACAGAGATTCATATTGGTACTAAGGGTTTTAGTTGTTAAATCTCACTGATAATTACAACTTCACAGTACGAGTTATAAATCCTCACATAGCCTCATCGATTTCATCGTTACCCCTTTTTTCTTTCTTTTGAATGATTTGGATGTACCGGCCTCATGCAGAAGCTTGAACTTCAAATTACTCCCACCTGACTGATCCAGACTGGACAACAGCATGCCTATCCTGGAGAGAGAGCCGCCGAAAGGCCGCAGGGAAAGCTATGTAAGAAACGCTTTTGTTATATTCGACTTTGTTTCATACTGAGAGTAATGAAGGATTGTCTTTTGTATTTTACCATCAGTTATTTCTTAATATCCTTGATCTCTGCCTGTATATTAAAATGTAGGCTTTATCTGCTTATACAATCAGAGAAAAATATGTTATTCAGGTAGTTGTACAAGCAATACCTTCATCGATATTCATTTATTGATTTAGAATCCAGTATGTAGAATCCAGTATGTAGAATCCAGTATGTAGAATCCAGCATGTAGAATCCAGTATGTAGAATTCAGTATGTAGAATCCAGCATGTAGAATTCAGTATGTAGAATTCAGTATGTAGAATCCAGTATGTAGAATTCAGTATGTAGAATCCAGCATGTAGAATTCAGTATGTAGAATCCAGCATGTAGAATCCAGTATGTAGAATTCAGTATGTAGAATCCAGCATGTAGAATCCAGTATGTAGAATCACGTTGCTTGCTTTGCTTGTTTCATTCTGTTCATACTGTTGCTGTTTTGTAACATTGTGGTTTGTGACTGGCAAAGTTGCTTATGGGCTATTTTAGGGAATTCGTTTTGTATAGTACATTTAACACCCACATAGTCATTTTGTAGCCTAAATTGAATAGCCTACCAAACGATGTATTTATTGTTACAAATTGACTTGTGCTTAATTTTTTTTTTACAATTAATGAGAAGGGATTTCCATAAGTGGATTACAGAACTAACGCACTGACTTTATCATTAGAAAAAGTATGTCGCAACAACCTTGAAAACCATTGCAAGTGTAACAGATACAGGCGCTGTCCGTGGTGCTGAAAATAGCGTGGTTCTGAAACGCAAATCTTTCTACTGTGTCCTTGTACTGACCTCCAGGGGCAAAAACTAGAGTATTGACAGGCTGGAGAAGTGTATTAATTTGAAAATGTTCCTGTCAAAATGTAACGAGTACTTTTGGGTATCAGGGAAAATGTATGGAGTAAAAAGTTAATTATTTTCTTTAGGAATGTAATCCTCCCTCTTTCACTCCAGCTGCCAAACTAACCCTGATTCAGATGACCATCCTACCCATGCTAGATTATGGAGACATAATTTATAGATCGGCAGGTAAGGGTGTTCTTGAGCGGCTAGATGTTCTTTACCATTCGGCCATCAGATTTGCCACCAATGCTCCTTATAGGACACATCACTGCATTCTATACTCCTCTGTAAACTGGTCATCTCTGTATACGTCTGAGAGACACTCTATACTCCTCTGTAAACTGGTCATCTCTGTATACTTCTGAGAGTCACTCTATACTCCTCTGTAAACTGGTCATCTCTGTATACTTCTGAGAGGCACTCTATACTCTGTAAACTGGTCATCTCTGTATACCCATCGCAAGACCCATTGGTTGATGCTTATTAATAAAACCCTCTTAGGCCTCACTCCCCCCTATCTGAGATATCTACTGCAGCCCTCATCCTCCACATACAACACCTGTTCTGCCAGTCACATTCTGTTAAAGGTCCCCAAAGCACACACATCCCTGGGTCGCTCGTCTTTTCAGTTCGCTGCAGCTAGCGACTGGAACGAGCTGCAACAAACACTCAAACTGGACAGTTTTATCTCAATCTCTTCATTCAAAGACTCAATCATGTATTGTTATCTCTACCTTCTTGCCCTTTGTGCTGTTGTCTGGCCCAATAATGTTTGTACCATGTTTTGTGTTGCTACCATTGTTGTCATGTTACATAGCTACCATGCTGCCTTGCTGTGTTATTGTCTTAGGTCTCTCTTTATGTAGTGTTGTTTTGTCTCTCTTGTCATGATGTGTGTTTGGTCCTATATTTTATTTATTTGTATTTTTAATCCCAGCCCACGTCCCTGCAGGAGGTCTTTTGCCTTTTGGTAGGCCGTCATTGTAAATAACAATTTGTTCTTAACTGACTTGGCTAGTTAAATAAAGGTGAAATAAAGGTGAAATAAAGGTGAAATAAAAAATGCAGTGAAGCAAAAGTAAAAGTTGTCAAAAATATAAATAGTAAAGTAAAGTACAGATACCCAAAAAAACTACTTAATTAGTACTTTAAAGTATTTTTACTTAAGTACTTAACACCATTGATTACTTGTTACAGTTTGGCCCGATATGCTGGAATCTGTCTGTCATTGTGTCCAATGTAACTTGTGAGAATGGGTTACCTACATCAAATGTGAAACAGGTATGATTGAATGCATAGGTTGCTGATATTTTAACTCGGAATTTGCTCCAAGAAAATTCGGGGAGATCCATTAGAATCGCATCGTTCTGAATTCAATTGAATGTAGGCTTACTTAATTGATCCCCAGTGGGCAACTGAGGTGTCACACCACGGGCACGTCCTTCGTTCATATTCGCCATAACCTTAACCAATGGTGCTGTGTAAATTCTGGTAGCATAGGCTAAACTGCTTGGGCAACGGAAAAGTTAATTGTTGAGAAACGTTTGACTTCCCGGATTACTTCACCACAGGATTTTTCACAATTCGCAGAATGTGTATCTCTGTTGCTGCAAGTATGCACGGGGCTGCATTTTCTTTGCTGATTGAGTTGGTATCTTCCTACAAAATAGCCTGAATACATTGGCCTTTACATGTAAAAGGTTTAGACTTTGAAAAATAATTTGAACGCATTGTAGGCCTATCACGGCGTCCAAATCTGTTTAAAAAAAAATCATAAATGTGCATTAGGCCTACATGAAGTCTGAAAGACTCCCATGCTTCCCTTTACTGGGTAGGTAGTGTGAAATAGTCTCCTTTTATTCTGCACCAGGTTTTAGTTAGTATTTTATTTTCCCTGTTGGGATAACACCAGTGTAGTACCTCTGATCTGGCCGACTACCCACAACACAAATGCTTCATTTGTAAATTCATGTCTGAGTGTTGGAGTGTGCCTCTAGCTATCCATAAATAAAAATGTTAATTCAAATTGTGCCGTCTGGTTTGCATAATATAAGGAATTTGACATTATGAATGCTTTTACATTTACTTTTGACTTTTGATTAAGTATATTTAAAACCAAATACTTTTAGACTTTAACTCAAGTAGGATTTTACTGGGTGACTTTTCCTTTTACTTGAGTCATTTTCTATTAAAGTATCGTTACCTTTACTCAAGTATGACATTTCAGTACTTTTTCCACCACTGAAAATAGCGAGTCAACACTGAACACACTAACTCCCACTCCGTAAACATTTCACTTGCATTTTATTCAATAGAAAATAACCCTAGCTGTTTCGATCAAAGGCAACATTTTCGTGTCCCACAGGGCGTTATAAAATTCATTCTCCACGTGGCTACGAGCGGTTTGAATGAATAATTCACTCAGGTTCTAAGAATGCAAGCTTTAAAGATAAACTTCATTCGAGATGTAACGCTCAGACTGATGAATAAACGCCTACAGACCAGCAGAGTCAGTGTTTATCCCAACCATTACAATAACTGCCTGCCCTTTGGGGTGTAGGCCTGGTTACTGTACAGTAACAGCACTTTTTGACAATTGCTGATATAAAAAGGGCTTTGTGAAAAAATTGGATAGACTGATTAATTGCTTGATGGATGAGAGAGAAGAAGGGGGAGAGAGAGAGAGAGAGAGAGAGAGAGAGAGAGAGAGAGAGAGAGAGAGAGAGAGAGAGAGAGAGAGAGAGTGATTGATCTCCACAACGCTAGGTACTGCCCAAGGTTCCTGTCCCACCCCTGAAGCAGACCCTGGACATGTACCTGAGCAGTATTAAACACCTGGTGAAGGAGGAACAGTACCGGAAGACTAAATCCATCGTGGAGAAGTTTGGAGAACCAGGCGGCATTGGAGAGCTTCTGCAGAAGAAGCTACTGGAGAAGAGTGACAACACATACAACTGGGTAAACTCCCTCCCTCGCTCAGATAAGGGCTCAAATGACATAATATTGCCTATATAGTGCACTAAATTTAACCAGGGCCCATAGGATTAGCATATATATATAATGCTGTTAGCACTATGGATATTCTGTCAGCACTATGGATATTCTGTCAGCACTATGGATATTCTGTTAGCACTATGGATATTCTGTCAGCACTATGGATATTCTGTTAGCACTATGGATATTCTGTTAGCACTATAGATATTCTGTCAGCACTATGGATATTCTGTCAGCACTATGGATATTCTGTCAGCACTATGGATATTCTGTTAGCACTATGGATATTCTGTCAGCACTATAGATATTCTGTCAGCACTATGGATATTCTGTTAGCACTATGGATATTCTGTTTCTGTTAGCACTATGGATATTCTGTCAGCACTATGGATATTCTGTTAGCACTATGGATATTCTGTCAGCACTATGGATATTCTGTCAGCACTATGGATAGTCTGTCAGCACTATGGATATTCTGTTAGCACTATGGATATTCTGTCAGCACGATGGATATTCTGTTAGCACTATGGATATTCTGTCAGCACTATAGATATTCTGTCAGCACTATGGATATTCTGTCAGCACTATGGATATTCTGTTAGCACTATGGATATTCTGTCAGCACTATGGATATTCTGTCAGCACTATGGATATTCTGTTAGCACTATGGATATTCTGTCAGCACTATAGATATTCTGTTAGCACTATGGATTTTCTGTCAGCACTATGGATATTCTGTCAGCACTATGGATAATCTGTCAGCACTATAGATATTCTGTCAGCACTATGGATATTCTGTCAGCACTATAGATATTCTGTCAGCACTATGGATATTCTGTCAGCACTATGGATATTCTGTTTCTGTTAGCACTATGGATATTCTGTCAGCACTATGGATATTCTGTCAGCACTATGTATATTCTGTTAGCACTATGGATATTCTGTCAGCACTATGGATATTCTGTCAGCACTATGGGTATTCTGTCAGCACTATGGATATTCTGTCAGCACTATGGATATTCTGTTTCTGTTAGCACTATGGATATTCTGTCAGCACTATGGATATTCTGTCAGCACTATGGATATTCTGTCAACACTATGGATATTCTGTCAGCACTATGGATATTCTGTCAGCACTATGGGAGTGACGAGCACATTACCCTTTTGCTCCCAGATGTGTAAAGCATACATTCAACATAACTTCTAGTGTATACTTCAACATAACTTCTAATGTATACTTCAACATAACTTCTAATGTATACTTCAACATAACGTCTAGTGTACACTTCAACATAACTTCTAGTGTACACTTCAACATAACTTCTAGTGTACACTTCAACATAACTTCTAGTGTACACTTCAACATAACTTCTAGTGTACACTTCAACATAACTTCTAGTGTACACTTCAACATAACTTCTAGTGTACACTTCAACATAACTTCTAGTGTACACTTCAACATAACTTCTAGTGTACACTTCAACATAACTTCTAGTGTACACTTCAACATAACTTCTAGTGTATACTTCAACATAACTTCTAGTGTACACTTCAACATAACTTCTAGTGTACACTTCAACATAACTTTTAGTGTACACTTCAACATAACTTCTAGTGTATACTTCAACATAACTTCTAGTGTACACTTCAACATAACTTCTATTGTATACTTCAACCTAACTTCTAGTGTATACTTCAACATAACTTCTATTGTATACTTCAACATAACTTCTAGTGTACACTTCAACATAACTTAAGGGGGATACATTGCAGACCACAAGTAGAAGTGAACATTAAAGGTGTGATACACAGTACATCGGGATAACGGAACAGTGTGTCGGAAAGTAAACAATCTCCTTTTATAACCCACTGGAGACCTGTCCATACAGACTGTCCTTTATAACCCAATAGAGACCTGTCCATACAGACTGTCCTTTATAACCCACTGGAGACCTGTCCATACAGACTGTCCTTTATAACCCACTGGAGACCTGTCCATACAGACTGTCCTTTATAACCCACTGGAGACCTGTCCATACAGACTGTCCTTTATAACCCACTGGAAACCTGTCCATACAGACTGTCCTTTATAACCCACTGGAAACCTGTCCATACAGACTGTCCTTTATAACCCACTGGAGACCTGTCTTTACAGACTGTCCTTTATAACCCACTGGAGACCTGTCTTTACAGACTGTCCTTTATAACCCACTGGAGACCTGTCTTTACAGACTGTCCTTTATAACCCACTGGAGACCTGTCCTTACAGACTGTAGAGTCTCAAAACTGTGATCAAAGACACTATCAACACCATAAATGGCCCAATAGACTTGGACCATCTCTCTCTCACCCTCTCTCTCCCTCTCCTCTCTCTCTCTCTCTCTCTCTCTCTCACCCTCTCTCTCTCTCTCTCTCTCTCTCTCTCTTTCTCCCTTCTCTCTGTCTCTCTCTCTCTCTCTCTCTCTCTTTCTCCCTTCTCTCTGTTTCTCTCTCTCTCTCTCTCTCTCTCTCTCTCTCTCTCTCTCTCTCTCTCTCTCTCTCTCTCTCTCTCTCTCTCTCTCTCTCTCTCTCAGGTGTATGACTACTGGCTTGAAGATATGTATTTGAATCAGAGATTGGCTTTACCAGTCAACTCCAATCCTGCCATGGTCTTCCCAAAACAAAACTTTAGAGATCGCAAAGACTCACTCAGGTATGTACAGTACACTTGGTGTCCAAAATACACTTCACAAAATAAATGTAATATAATATACTTCATAAAATACACTTCATAAAATACACTTCATATAATACATTTAATAAAACACACTGATTAAAATTAATTTCATAAAACACACTTCATAAAATACACTTCATAAAATACACTTAATAAAATACACTTCATAAAATACATTTCATAAAATACACTTCTTAAAATACACTTCATAAAATACATTTCATAAGATACACTTCAGAAAATACACTTCATAAAATACATTTCATAAAATACACTTCATAAAATACATGTCTAAAAAATACATTTCATAAGATACACTTCATAAAATACACTTCATAAAATACATTTCATAAAATACACTTCATAAAATACACTTCATAAAATACACTTCATAAAATACACTTCATAAAATACATTTCATAAAATACACTTCATAAAATACACTTCATAAAATACATTTCATAAAATACACTTCATAAAATACACTTCATAAAATACATTTCATAAAATACACTTCATAAAATACATGTCTAAAAAATACATTTCATAAGATACACTTCATAAAATACACTTCATAAAATACATTTCATAAAATACACTTCATAAAATACACTTCATAAAATACACTTCATAAAATACACTTCATAAAATACATTTCATAAAATACACTTCATAAAATACACTTCATAAAATACATTTCATAAAATACACTTCATAAAATACACTTCATAAAATACATTTCATAAAATACACTTCATAAAATACACTTCATAAAATACACTTCATAAAATACATTTCATAAAATACACTTCATAAAATACACTTCATAAAATACATTTCATAATCATAACATAGTCCTACCACAATGTGAAATAGCAACTATACAGTAATGAGGGTGCTTCCTTTAAAGAGGGGGATGATGCAGTCATTGAACACATGAAGAAAGGGAGGTTCAAAAAGGCATGGAAAGCCAAGACAACAGCTGAAAACTATCAGTAATTGAAAAGCAATCCAGCCCCCTGTCAGTGCAAATTAATATCAGCTGGTTCAGTCCCAACTGATGGCCTACAAAAAGGTCTCATTGCCAATGTGTCACACAAGACACATCTCATGATGGGTAAAAGCAAAGAGCTGTCTCAAGACCTTCGCAACCTAATTGTTGCAAAACATAATGATGGCATTGGTTATAGGCGCATTTCTAAGCTTCTGAATGTTCCAGTGAGCACTGTTGGGGCCATAATACGGAAGTGGAAAGACAATCATTTCACCATAAATTTGCCTCGACCAGGTGCTCCTCGTAAATTTGCCCATTCATCCTTCCTTCAAGAGGGCTGGATTGCTTTTTAATTACTGATAGTTTTCAGCTGTTGTCTTGGCTTTCCATGCCTTTTTGAACCTCCCTTTCTTCATGTGTTCAATACTTTTTCCCTGTGTCATTTCACATTATTACACATAACTTAATTTCTGAACTTATTTGTTTTGGTTTCTTTGTATGTTTGGATTACTTGGGTTGTTACCAGCATCTGGTGAAAATGTCATGTCAATAGCACCTTTGGAAATATATTTACTGAGAAAAATGGTGACGTGTACAATACTTATTTCACCCGCTGTATGTACATGTAGATGAAGGAGGTACTCATGAGAGAAGGTTGAGAGATTAGTCACTTATTTCTTTCATTCGCATCCTGAATCCCTCCACAACTAGAAACTGTCCAACTATATAATGGTAAATTATAAAACCAGATTTACAACAGTGTTTTCAGCAGGCATAAACCAAACCAGATTTACAACAGTGTTTTCAGCAGGCATAAACCAAACCAGATTTACAACAGTGTTTTCAGCAGGCATAAACCAAACCAGATGTACAACAGTGTTTTCAGCAGGCATAAACCAAACCAGATTTACAACAGTGTTTTCAGCAGGCATAAACCAAACCAGATTTACAACAGTATTTTAAGCAGGCATAAACCAAACCAGATTTACAACAGTGTTTTCAGCAGGCATAAACCAAACCAGATTTACAACAGTGTTTTCAGCAGGCATAAACCAAACCAGATTTACAACAGTGTTTTCAGCAGGCATAAACCAAACCAGATCTCCATCAGATTTACAGGCTGCAGTACATGGAGGGTATAGCCATTCTGACT
>CM042387.1:33920275-33922775 GCA_023634145.1 Thymallus thymallus | reverse complement strand
TCCTCTCCTCTCCTCTCCTCTCCTCTCCTCTCCTCTCCTCTCCTCTCCTCTCCTCTCCTCTCCTCTCCTCTCCTCTCCTCTCCTCTCCTCTTCCATCAGAGTACTGTAGAAGAATAGTATAAAGATGATCTAGATTGTAAAATAATAAAATAAACAGAATATTCAGACAATCTAGAATATAACAGTGGATGAACTGCCACTGTAGAGCAGCTGAGGTTGTCCCAGGTGATCTGAGTCTCATGCGTCTGTGTGTCTCTGGGGTCTGCCTCCTGACAGGCGGGCGTTGCCTGTGGACTTTTCTCGAGGCCAGCTGGCTGGGACCCCTCTGTGTATGAAGCAGTACTACCGTCTCTTCAACACATACCGTCTGCCCGGCCTCAAGAGGGACACCCTCGTCATCCACAAGACTGGGTCCAACGAGCCGGAGCACATCATCGTTGCATGCCAGAACCAGGTCAGAGAGAGACTGCGTATCGAAAAGCACCTCTATTCTATGGGCCTGGTCAGAAGTAGTGCACTATATAGGGAATAGGGTCCTATTTGCTACCTTTTATTTTTGAAATCACAGAATGACATATAATACATTGTATCCCTGTATTGATCTCAGTTATCACTACTGTACAGCTACAAACATTATCCACATTGACAAGACAAGACATATTGGTATTGAAGTATAACTTGTGTGTTTAGTGTGCTTTGGGGTTTAGGATTCCCAGAAGTCAGTATTATAAATAACATCCTCTTCCTTACTCTCCTCTCCAAGGCAAAGGTCACAGACAGAAAACGTTGAAACGTCGACATAAACAACAGACAACGTATAGGTCACAGACGGAATCAACAACCAGTAGACATTTAACCCTGTGTCCCAGTCTGGAGTTATCTTTTACAATGAATCTCACTTCCTGTCACACAAACGCATTACGAAATATCTTGAAAAGGCTAAAAGGAAGGTGGGAGGAGGGAGAGTCCTTCCGTACCTGGAGATGGTTCCAGGAACTATCAATCAGGGACACATATTAAGGAGTCATCCATGTGGAGAAACAGACGGCTAACTCAATTACTGCTGATTGAATCTGCCACTTTGTCTGAGAGCCTCCTTGAGTCACAAGGACAATTGATCGTGGCATAGGATTAATTTTTCTCATTGTGCGTCCCAAATGACACCATATTCCCTATGACATGCACTACTTTTGACCAGAGCTCTTGATAAAAGTTGTGCACTACATAGTGAATAGGGTGCAGATGTTCAGCAGGCGTTGGTGCGTGGTTAACCCCTGCCTCTCTTGCTTTGTCTTCATCAGTCAGCAGCCCATTGGGTTCTAATGACTGATGTGTTTGCATTGGCAGGATTTAGTTTTTAACAGCCTATTGACCCAACGTGTCTGATTGAGTGATTCATTGAATTGCTCCTTGGAGAAAAGGCTTTTAGATTTTGTAATGCCAGTAATCTATGGTGAGGTCTTATGATAAAACACTGTATCTCATTCTCTTTCCTGCTGCATTAGAAATACATTTTAATCAGATGAATGTATTAATCTGTGATATTCTACGTGGAAGTACCAGCACCTTCCAATGTCCATGACAAATTCCCAATCCTATTTCTAAAAATGTGATTTGTTCTCGTCTCAGTTCTTTGTGTTGGACCTAGTGGTAAAGGGGACACAGCTGAAAGAAATTGACATCTTAACCCAGTTGGAGAAGATAGTAAAAATGTCAGAGACCTCAGAGGAGAGACAGCCTCCGTTTGGCCTGCTGACGTCTGATGGAAGAACAGAATGGGCCCAAGCAAGAGACGTGCTCATCAAAGGTTACCGTCTACATTACATCAGAACTAGAATAACAACACAAATATCAAATAATCATTGAATCATTTAATCATAGTAATAATTCAAAATAAACCATGGCGAGACTATGAAAACAAATCTATTTGCATAAACTGACCTAGTCTGCCTCCCTCCCTCCTTCCCCCCACCCCCCTATTCTAGATTCAGTTAACAGAGAGTCGTTGGCTGTGATGGAGAAGTGTCTGTGTGTGGTGTGTCTGGACAACTCCAGTGGGATGGAGGTCGGGGATACCAGCCGAGCCCTGTTGATGCTCCATGGAGGAGGCCATGAGAAGATGGGGGCAAACCGCTGGTATGACAAGCCAATGCAGGTAGGGCCATGCCAATCCTAGGCCCTTATACGTCAAGTGTCTCAAAGTAGGAGCGCTGATCTAGGATCAGTTTAGCATTTTAGCTAATAAAGAATAAGACAATATGGGCAGCGGTTGACCTGATTCTAAATCTGTACTCTAAGATGATTTATGAATACAGGTCCTGAGCCAGTGAATAGAGAGGAATGTTTGTTTCAGTTTGTTGTAGGGGAGGATGGAGTCTGTGGAACAGTGTGCGAGCACTCACCCTTCGAGGGAATAGTTCTGGTGGCATGTACTGAATACCTGATGAAATTCATGTAAGCAAACTAGCCAAACTAATTGACATTTACTATGTGTCCATAT